>JAJOHK020000013.1:0-68047 GCA_022457215.2 Leucocoprinus gongylophorus
GACGTCACATCATGTGACCTGTCATGTGACTTCCTTGTCACGTGCCTTCTTCATCGTCTTTCCAATAAAGTAAAAAAGAAAAGTAAAATCAGGGAAAAAATAAAATAACAGAAAAGAAAATAAAAATTGTTAGTGTTCAATGTCCCATAACACTGTCTGGAAATAACATTTCTGCAGTGAAATTATTTCCAAAACATACAAGCCCACCTTCCACAGTGGCCACCTTTCTCACAACACATTGTTATAGAATACTTTGGACACTAACATTTTTCTTTTCCTTTTATCTATTTTTTCTTGATTTTATATTTCTTTTCTTTTGAATTCCTTTTTCTTTTTCTTTTTACTGACAATGAAGAGGTACATGACATTGCAGTCACATGACAGGTCACATGATATGATGTCATAGGCCTAAAATATGGTAGAAAGATCTAGAAGATAATGTCAGGGCATATGGATACAACATGGTGGTCTTGAGTAAAAAAATGAGGCAGACATGAGGATGTAGCATGGACCATATATATTCTGTATATATAGGACTCTAATTTAGTAAAGACTCCTTGTCAAGTTCTCTTGTGTTTTTCCCCACTTAATTACTTAACTGAGAGCTTTACTGCTTGTATTATCATTGGACCTTGTATTTAGTGGTTGCCACAACACACATCTTATGGCGGTGCTACAACTATCTAGGTATTTCATCTTCCATGGCAGAGATACTTCTATTCAACTCGGTCTTCCATGATGGAGTTACTCCTGTCAGTGTCTCAATACTGAAACCTCTGCTTGGAATAATAGAGGTTTTACCACTAAAACCCTAAGCATCTCCTATACTATCTGTTTGTATATAAGACTAGTAGTTACACTGTAATTTGCTAGTCTGAGAATTGACAAAGATAATCTCTTATTGAACTCAATCCCCAGTATTCAACAACAACACACCAATTAGTACTTACTTCTATCTCAGACTTCTTTCCATCATCTGAAGTTGTGACCACACAGCAGACAGATGGCACAGCATATAAGCTGAAACCAAGGTCATTCCACAAGTCTGCTCATCTCCAAGTCCATTCTGCAGACTTCTACTCTGGTGTGAACCATGCCTGATATGTGACTACAAAATAGAAACAAATTGGTTTTTTTAAAAGATTTTTCTTAAGAGACAAGAAGACCATTGTCAACAAAAAAATAGAAAGAAAACAGGAATTTTTAGGTTATTTGCATGTTTTTCAAAAATATGGAAAAGAGGAGAAAGATAAAAGGTCAATAAAATAGAGGACAAAGTAGAACCTTGGCCAATACCTACATTGACCTCAAAAAGATTATTCCATACATACTGAGTTTTCTTGCTAATTAAATAATTAGTGAAGAATTTGGAAACTTTTGGATTAAATCTTGTTTTATTCAATATAAGAGAAAGGAGATAATAGTTAAGAGAAGGGAAAAACTGGGTGATATCAAATGCTAAAGTGCTTGATAGAAAATTTTTGATCCATTCTGATCAAATAATATGGGTTAAAAAGGAACTTATATTAGTTGTAGAGTGCTGTTTGAGGCTTTCTAATTAATTGGAGTGGACAAAATTATTAGAGATAGAGTGGAACTACATTCTTTCTCTAATAACCTTCTCAATGAGTATACTAAGAGTGTTAAGAAGAACAATTGGTCAAAAAGATTTAGAGAAATTATATGATAATTCTTTTGAGAACCTTCCAAGAAATTTTATCTGGTCCTAGAGCCAATAAATTGCTACATTTGCTAATGGTAGCCTTGAACTCTTCTTTCAAAAAAGAGCCCTAATCCAAGGTTGGTTTGGAGCTGATTTTGTCCAAAATGTTGATATTAACTTAACAATTATAAGCAGAATTGAACAACTAGTGTAAAGCTTGCCAGAGTTCATCAAGTTTGATATAAGAGCAACTGTTAAATTGTAATACTTTAATGGCAGGCAGTTTTTGCTTGTGGACCCAGTCTATAAGATCTCATGGTCTTCAGTTTTTGGATGCAATTTCTTGAATTTTATTGTTGAAAAATATTATCTTAGCTTTCTTAATAGTGTATTTGAAAACTTTCCAATTCTCAATTCATTTAGAGAATCTGTAACTTGATAAACTAGACTAGCACTCATTATTCCACCAATTATTGGACTATTACATGATTTTGACTCATTTTGAATCCATAGTCAATCTGAAATTCTGGTGAATTCTTGCATAGCAGAATCTAACAATTCTTTATTAGTTAGATGCTAAGTGTTAATTTTTTAAAAACCATTAATAATATCTGAAGTGAACTTGATTTCTTCTTCACTATTTCTGACAATAGTACATTTGATGTTAGATACAAATTCTTCAATAATGTGAATATTGACTATGAGTGGTATATGATCCAAAGAGTATCATAGATCAGGTAGGATAGAGTAATTATCGAGTTATGAGGAGTTAGGTCTAACACTGAAACCCCGAGCATTTCCTATAGTATGTATCTGTATTATATAAGACTAGTAGTTACACTTGATGATCATCTTTGCAGTTAAGGCATTTAAAAGAATGAGAACATAATCTGCCTTGCTTAGTTTTGAGGTGAGAAGTATTCATCTTAAAGCTTGTCTTGCAGTACCAGGTGAGGTGATGATAATGTTCAACTTTGTGCAGTCCATTATATTTAATACATTGAGAACCTTAGAAATAGCAAGCAAATATGGTATGACCCCACTTCTAGCAATTCTTGCATTAGAGTATGTCTGGGTTTATATTAGCACTATAAATAGTGGCAATAAAGCTTCCAATATTAAAGCATTTATTAATCAATGTCTTAGCAGATGAACTACTCTGAGAATCTCAAATGTCAATTCATATAATAGTCATGTCTGTCTTGAATGATGTTGTGGCAACCACTAGTCACAAAGACTAATAATCACACAAGGCAACAAAGCTCTCAGTAGGCTATTGATATAGGAATTACAAGAGAACTCGATAAGGAGTCTTTGTTGAATTGCTATCCTATTTATATAAGTTACATATGGTCTGTGCTACAAATAATCACTTCTGCCCTAATATCCATGCATTGTCCATGAGTGTACCATGTGTACACTATGAGGTAGCTATGCAGTTAACATGCTCCTTGATGTCATCTATTTAGACTACTTCAGTCTACTCTAGTCCATTCTATACTTTTATGACATCACATTATGTAACATGTCATGTGACCACAATATCATGTGCCTCTTCATCATCATCATCAATATAATAAAAGTAAAGTAAATCCAAAGTAAAATCCAATATAAAATTCTGAAGAATATATAAAGAATATCACTATTTTTCTCTTTACTATATCATAACAGATAACACTTTGACTACATGAGACTTGGAAGCAACTTTGATGTCATTGAATATGTGAGTCAATTTAATAATAGTTTTGACAATACTAGAATCAATAGGAGTATTGGTTCCCTCAAGGAGGTAAAGAATACCTAATATCTTAAGGTATGATTTAGATTAAGAAAGATGGACATTTTGCATATTGTTAGAGTCAATGTTGTTTATGTTCTTGATGTAGTTGCCAACAACACTTATGTTAGAAGAGAATGTGACTTTGTTGGTAGTAATGATGAGACTTCTATAGTCAACTCAAATAAAGTCCACAATAATGTTCAATTTAAGTTTTTTGAGAGTACAGTTAAGATTGGCAATATATTTACCAAATGAGATCATGAATTTTCTTGAATTATCACTACTCATAGGGACAATGATCTGCTTACACAATGGATCCTTAGTCATTATGTTGATGTATAGTTTTAGCTTATTAGACTTATTAAGGGAATTATAAAGCTCTTCAATCTTCTTGTTTGAAAGGTTTAGGAAGTTGTCTTTGATTTTTAAAACTTCCCTAATGTTAGTAGATAAAGCTTGAGCATACAAGCATTTAGGACTGTTCTCAGATTTGTACTGAGATTTATTGTTAGATTTGCCATAAAACTTAGACTTGCTGAGTTCCTTTTTAGTGGGTTGAGTATTACATAATACAGAAAATATAGAAGGTTCTAGAAGGATAACAATATAATAATATAGCTATAGTATATTAGTC
This sequence comes from Leucocoprinus gongylophorus, assembly GCA_022457215.2. Lineage (NCBI taxonomy): Eukaryota > Fungi > Basidiomycota > Agaricomycetes > Agaricales > Agaricaceae > Leucocoprinus > Leucocoprinus gongylophorus. Next base: position 4,078 of record JAJOHK020000013.1, read on the forward strand.
TCATATATATATTATGACATAAAAGTGTATAGACTACAGTTTAAATATATCTATATTATAAGTATAGCTATTTGTATATTATTAACTCCTCTATTACTACTCGAACTTAATGCTATTAGAACAACTAGTAAAGTCTGTAGGATTTTGCAGACTTTTATAATCTTTAGAAAGTTCTGAGTATATATATAGGGTTTATACAAGAAAACTCAATAGAGTTCCTAGTACAAAATGTCTACCTTATATACACTAGCTAGTTAGTTTGTATGAAACTTTATCTAACTTATTCTAAAGATTATACATTATTTATAAAATCAATATATACTAAACATATTATATAACATTATTGTTTTAGAACCTTCTATACCCTTCTGTGTAATATATAATCATGTGACCATAACTGTGACATATGTGACAGTTTATAACATCATACTATACTTTAAGTCCAAGAAATAGAATAAAATAGAAAATATAAAGAAAGAAAAATAAAATAAACTTAGTTTATTATCTTCAACTCTGACACTTACTATTAGAAAGTTCTAAGTATTAACTGACTAAGTGTAAGTAGCACTTATCTTTAGAAAGTTCTAAGTATATATTAATTAGTTAAGTATAAGTAGTGCTTACTTTCAAAAATTTCTAAGAGAACAAAATAAAAACTCTTAGAAATAATAAATATCCTAAATACTACTTGTCAAGATCGAAGAATGTAGACTTAGTTTTTTTCTTTATTTTCTTTTTCATTTTATTTTCATTTCAACTTATTTTTCATTGTTTTATTTTTAGAACTCTGGGGTTAGGGTTAGAAGTGATTGGTCACACTGTCACATCAGTCACATCTGATGGTGTGGTCACAACATTGATCACAGGACTTGAGAAAAGAGAGTAAAAGGTTCTGGAACAAAATGACATCATACAACATGGACATCATATGTTGGCCTTATGCTTGATATATGGTCATTTAGGGTAGGATGCACAGTACCTAGCATAGACCATCTGTAAGAGTATATAAGATAGATTATTTTGTAAAGAGCTATCTATCAAGTTCTCTTATATTTCTCTAATACAAGAGTTGTTCTTTTATCCAACTCTAAGGATCTAAGATCATAACACTACTAGAATATAAGTATCTAAGATATTGATATTAGAGTAACTGAGCCAAGTCTGTAGTGTTTTAGTAGAGTTTATGTTCTCAGGAAAATCTTAAATTATTCAACAGTATTACATATATGACTTATTTTCAGGAAAATTTTAAGAGAATAGAATAGAGTTTTTTAGAAGTGATAGTTACTCTGAGTATCCAGAAGTTTATTCTAATTAAGTAGAATATTAGATGGAATATTTGGTAACCTAACTACAGAGTGATAAAGCTATATAGTCAGTAATCTCAGTAGAACATTGCTATATAGTGGAGGCTCATTGGTTAATAGCTAAAAAAGATAGGTATTATAACTCAAAGACCTTAGAGTAGATTAATAAGAAAGAACCTTATATTAGGTAATATAAGAGAACTTAATAAAGTTTTTAGTACAGAACTGTCTACCTTATATATACTAAGTTACTGATCTATACTTCAGTACTATTAACCTACTCTAAAAGCTATATATTATCCTTAAGGTCAATATATATTAAACATATTGGAATGACATCATTTCTTCTGAGACTTTCTACTGTAATCTATCATGACATGTGACTATGTGACTATGACATATTTATGACTGTGACATGTAATGTCATGCTAACCCTAAATATAAGTTCTCAAAATGGAAAATGAAAGAAAATGAAAAAAATAGTTAAATCTAATGTTCACAATTCTGACATTATTTTTCTTCAAGGTTTTTTCTCTGGAGAAACTAACTTCCATTTTTGCCAGTTCCTCTCCAACTTCTTCAAATACTCCTTCTCAAACTTTCCATCATCTCACCTATACAACATCTTTGCTATATACTCTTCTGGTAATTCTCTCCTCTTAGAATCTCTCTCTTCTATCATATCTAACTTCTCTTGTTGCCTTACTTCTGCATTCAATATCCCCTCAAACTCTGCCACCACCACTTTTATATTCTCTAAATCTTCCTCTCTTTCCTAGATATCATGCTTTGCTGTAAACCTCTTCCATCACACTAGATACTTTACTGCTACTCTTACTTTACTTTTATTTTTTTCTACTTCCTACTCCTCAAATTCTTCTACCTCTACTAGTTTCACCTCTTCTACTTTTTATCCCTCTACCTGCTCTTTGTATTGCATTACTTGACTAACATTCATTACTGGATAAATTCTCATTAACATTAGTAGTCATAATTTGACTGCATGAGTAGATACTACTTTATAAATGATATATGGACCCACATAGCAGTCCACCAATTTTTTCACCAGACACTCCTTGAATACTAAATCTTTCATACTCAACATTACTTTGTTTCTTTTTTTCCATTCTTCTATCTCCTTTCTTCTCTTGTCTGCTTGCTGTTTCATCTCTTCTTGTATTTTTCTTAATGCTGCTTCAGCTTCCTTTTGTACCTTTTTTATTCTCTTAGCAAACTTTGTTGCTTTGTCTACCTTTCCTTTCCTCCTAATATCTGCTTTTATTCTTAGCATTCTATTATAATATGCCATAAACAGAGATACTTTAGTTACTGAATTTGTTTTGTTGTTTACTGCAAACTTTGCTATTGCTAACCATTCAGGCCAATCCTTTTGTCTATGATCAATGAAGAACCATAAATACTGTTATAATTCTTGGTTTATTCTCTCTGTCGGACCATCTGTTTGTGAATAGAATAATAGAAACAACTTTGTTTCAACTCCTAACATTTTGTTCAGCTTTTTTGTTAATTCCACTGCAAACTGTAGTTCTCTGTCTAATACTACACTTTCCAAAAACCCATGCAACTTCCATATATTATCCCTAAACAACTATGCCAATCCTTTTGCCATTGTCCCTTCTGTTATTACTATAAAATAAGTCATTTTTGACGATCTGTCACAGACTACTAGGATCATATCCTTCCCAGCTACTAACAGTAACTTAGTAATAAAGTCAACTATTTGATACAATTATGGTTTCTCTGGTATCTCACTCAACTTTAACTTTCCTGCTGGTACCTCTGTTCTATTCTTCATTCTCTGACATATATCACACCTGTCTATATATTTTCCTACATTTCTTGTTACTCTAGGCCAACAGGAATTCTTTGTCACCAACTCCATCATTTTCCATCTATCTCTATGCCCTATTACTAGTATATCATGGTATAACCAAATTATCTCTACTCTTAATGCTTTATCCTTTGGCACATAAACATTTTTCTTCTTCAACACCAAATCTCCCTCTATTTGCCATTCATCTCCTCTTAACACCTTAACCCCTGCCTTCTTCATCTCCTCTACTACTTTGACTACCTCTTTGTCCTTACTTCTAGCTTTTTTTAATTTTTTCTACTATTTCTACTTCAGGTTCTTCTATTACTACTTCTACTAAACTATAAACCCATTGTTTTTTAATTAATATCTGGTTTTTGTTGTTCTTTTTTATACCTACTTTCCAGTCTAGTCTCCTACTAAGTTCATCTGCTTTCTCTATTTTTGTGCCTAGCACATGTTTCAAAGTGAAATTAAACCTTGACAGATATAATGCCTAATGAGCTTATCTTTGGTTCAGTTTCTGCATCTTCATAAAATACTCCAAATTCTTATGATCTGTTTAGATCTCAAACTTGAGTTTTGTGCCCTCCAATAAATGTCTCTAGTTTTCCAACCTTCTTATAACTGCCAACATTTCCTTATTGTGAATTTCATAGTTTTACTTCATTTCATTTACATCCTCATTTTTTGTCTAAATCTGGTGCTGCTAATACTGGTTCTTTTGTGAACCTCTCTTTTAACTTCTGAAATACCTTCTCTTGCCTCTCTGTCCAACTTCACTTTTGATCTTTTTTCACCAAGTCATGCAATGGTCTGGCTATCACTGTGAAATTCTTAATGAACTGCTAGTAATAATTGGCTAATTCCAAAAACTTCTGTACATTCTTAACTATTTTTGGAGTTAGCCAATCCAACACTCCCTTCATCTCCTCCTCTTCCATCTTGATCCTCTCTGGTCCAATCACCACATCTAAGAATTCTACTTCCCTAACCTTCTACTTGTATTTTTCTAGTTTTACATATAGATCATTTTCTGCCAAACCTCTTCACTACTTCTTTTACTATCTTATTATGTCTTTCCTCTTCTTCCATTCCTACTATAACATCATCAATGAAACTCACCACTTTTCCAGTATTAATCAAATCCCAAAGGATCTCATTCATTATTATTTGAAATGTTACTGAAAATTTTGTAAGTCCAAAGAACATTACAGTTGGTTCAAATGACCTTTCTAGAGTTATGAACACTATCTTCCACTTGTCTCTCTCCTTAATCCATACATTATTATACTCCTATCTTAGGTTTAACTTAGTAAACATCTTCTTTATACCTATATTCTCTATAATATCCAAGATTAATGGTAAGAAATAATTATTTTTAATTGTCCATTGATTTAAATACCAATAATTCTGAACCATCCTTTTCTTATCATCCTCCTTTTTTACAAAAAACATAGATGCTGTTTGAGGTGACTTTGAGGGTCTAATATACTCTTTCCTCAATTATTCTTTGATAAACTCTTGTATCTCTCCTCCCTTGATAACAGATATACCTTCCTCTTTCTTAGTACAAATCTCTTCTTTGTCTCTATTACATGATCCCACACCTTTCTTGTCAGTATTCTCTTACTTGCCTTCTTCTCAAACACATGAATCCACTTATGAAACCTTTCTGGCACCAAATTTTTTGTCTCCTCTTCTGACTTTGTTGCTTCTTCTTCCTTATCCCAGATCTCCCATTCCTCTACTATTTTCTTCACTTTCATCATTCTCTTCTTTTTTGGTTTTTTCTTTTCTCTTTTGTTCTTTCTCTTCTTTTTGTTTTTGCCACTCTGATTTCCCTTGCTTTGGCCTCTGAGGCCACTGCTTACCACACTCCTCTGGGCATCTCATCATCTTTACTTCTTCTGTTCTCTAATAAATCTCAGGATTGTGGCATACAAACTATGGCATTCCCAAGATTACACTCCACTTCTGCCCACTAATTACATTAATCTTCATTCTTTCCCTATGCTCTTGATAATAAATGTTTACTTCTACCATATGCTTAATAAGTCTCTCCTTGTTAAAGAAACCATTCATATTCCTCACATAAATTGGTCTTTCTACTTTCTTTAGCTTAAACCTCAGCTTTCTTGCAAATTCCAAACTCATAACCAGTCTTATTACCCACTATCCAGCAATACCTCTACTGCTACTCCTTTCTGTGTATTAATTCTTTCTAGCTCAATCTTCACCATTACTTCTCTCAACATGTCCTTATTGTTTAGGTTGTAGCAGGATGTATATTCTATTACTCTACTGAGCATTGCAAACCTATTTGTATTAGAACATAATTGAGGACTATTAGATTCTCATTCTCATTTAAATTATGATTGTCTCTATTGTTCACATTGTCCCCATATTTAATCTTTCTTTCTTAGCCTATTATCTCTTAATTTCTGCAATTCTTCATTAAGTAGCCAAATCTCCTATACCTATAACAGTTTCTCCTCCTATCTACATCCATTGCATAAGGGTTCTTCCTCATTCCACCTTATATCCCTTCTTGCTCTTGCAGGGGTCCTGGACCACCACTACATTCAGCCTCTCTACTTCTTCTATTAGAGCAGACCCTGCTAGTGTCTGCTGCTGAACCTCCTGTAAGGGGACTGGCTTTTCCAAGTTCTTTTTCTTCCATATTTTTTAGCTGATCCATGATCAATAACTCCTTCCTACATTCACACTCATCTGCTCATCCAATTTTCCATGCCCCAAATCCTTCAAGCTATACACCAATACTCTCAACCATCTAGATATGTTATTAAACTTACTTTTTTACACTCCCTTGCTCTTCTACAACACTCTATAGCCTTCCAAAGTCTTCTAATATTGTTGTGACAACCACTTATCGCAAGGACAAATGATCATACAAGGAGTAAATCTCTTAAAGTGGATATCTAGTGGGGAATTCACAAGAGAACTCAACAAGGAGTCTCTGCTTAATTAGTGTCCTGGTCCGTGCTACCACTATCTAAGCCTGCCCTATAGTCCATGCTTCATCCTCATATCCACCTCACTTCTTACTCAAGGCCACCATGTGTTTTCCAGGTACCCTAACATTGTCTTCTAGATCCTTCTACCACCTTCTAGGCCTATGACGTCACATCATGTGACCTGTCATGTGACTTCCTTGTCACGTGCCTGCTTCATTATCTTTCCAGGAAAATAAAATAAAGAAAAAGAAAAGTAAAATCAGGAAAAATAAAAGAAAATAAAATAAAAAATTGTTAGTGTTCAATGTTCCATAACAAATATCATCTGTACATTTCCACATCCACTTTCTATACTCCAGAAGTACTTGTTAAGCACTTTGGCTCTCTTCTATTTCAGTTACTCTATTCTAAACTGTTCCTAATTACTTGAGTAGTATCATTCCTTGCTTATGTAATTGGAATTCTAACACATGAAAATGAATCTGTTGATATATAAAGTAGTCTTTATCTTCAAAAATCCTTATTCTGTTCTCTTAGAATTTTCTAGAAGTAAGTGTGTAGTTGAATATTTCTCAGGCAATAGACCTAGAATTTCCTGGAGGTTCAAAGTGTTAGATCCTTCCACCCAGTTGCTCTAACACCTTCTGCCTTCTGGACCACACCTGAAGCTGAGGCATTCATTACTCTTATGCCTTACTAGTAGTTGCTGGCTGTCATATGCAAGTCTACTCATCCAGAAACTACATCCCTGCAGTGAAGACACCTCCAAAACATACAAGCCCACCTTCCATAGCAGCCACCTTTCTCGCAACATGTCTTATGTCAGTGCTGCAACCATCCAGGTATTCTATCTTCCATGGTGGAAATACTCTTATTCAACTCAGTCTTCCATGATGGGGTTACTCCTGTCAGTGTCTCAACACTGAAACCTCTACTTGGAGTAATAGAGGTATTACCACTGAAACCCCAAGCATCTCCTATACTTTCTGTTTGTATATAAGACTAGTAGTTACACTATAATTCGCTAGTCTGATAATTGATGAAGATAATCTCTTATTGAACTCGATCTCCAGTGTTTAACAGTGACACACCAATCAGCACTCACTTCCATCTTGGACTTCTTCCTATCATCTGAAGTTGTAACCATATGGTAGACAGACAGTGCAGCACATAAGCTAAAGCCAAGGTCATTCCACAAGTCTACTCATCTCCAAGTCCATTCTGTGAACTTCCACCCTGGTGTGAACTGCACCTGACACTAGCACATTTACTCTTTGAGTTAGAGCTCCTATTTCTCTCTTTTCCATCAATCTTTCTTTTTCTCATCTACTTTTCTTCCAATGCCTATCCAAATTCACTACTCTATACTTCTGGGAGACCTTTCTATCTCCATCAATTTTCTTCTGATTACATCATTCATTCCTTACTTAAACTCTTCTACTAATGATCTTCCCTCATATCTACTTCTTCTTACCACTCTCCTAAACTCTTGAAAAAACTCCTTTATTGTTCTAGTCCCTTGCTTCACCTTCTTCAACTCTGTGACCTTTATTCTTTATTTCTTTCTTTCTTCAAATCTGCTAAAAACTCCCCCACTGTTACATATTCTAATGCTTTTGTCTCTAAATCCTCCAAAATATTTTCTTTCCAAATATCAGCTGATTTTTTCTGTACATATAATAACACCCATTGGATCTGCTCTTCTACTACTGCCTCCTTTATCCTTATCCTAATGAATAACTTGTATGTTATTAGAAACCTGGACATCTTTCCTGTCTTTCCATCAAACATTTGTGGCTTAGCCACTTCTATGTTTGACCCAGTGTTGGGTCAAAGAGGTACTGCTACTGCTTCTTTTGCTACCAACAGTATTTGGATTTGTACTTACATTACTATAAGCTATTCCTGCTACTGTCAGATTATTTATTATAAGTCATGTTAACTCATGTTGTAATAAAGGGGTGGAAAATCAATAGGTATTGATGGTGATAAGAGTAGTGGTGGTATGGAAGAAGAAGATATATATAATGGTAAGGGAGAGGAGCTAGTGCTAGTCTCACTCTTAGAATCATACTCTGAACTTAATACTATCTCTGTAGATGCTAGTAGCACTCTTCTTGTTCACCTCTACTGACTACTACTTACTACTGCCCTAATGAAATTGTATACAGTTTCATCCTAAAAAGAATGTTCTACTCTAAACAGTATTTGAAGAACTACTGCTATTCTCCTATATAGACAGGTTACAAGAGAACACTGCAACACAAAGCTTCTACTATGAAAGTACTATCTAATATGTTCACATGAGGTAATATATCTAAAAGGGGTTAGTGGGCTTTAATGCAATCTGAATAACTAGACTTCTCTTATCTAACTAGTATATCACTTAAGCCTAGGGTCTGGCTATTCTTCTTGACTAAAGGATAGTATTGTCTCTTGGTTGAGAATGGAAGAAGAGTTGGAGGAAAGGCTCTGAGCTGAGCAGTTTCAAGATGGAATATTGAGTTCTAATATTATAACTCAAAGACCTTAGAGTAAATTGATAAGAAAGAATCTTGTATTAGGTAATACAAAAGAACTTAATAGAGTTTCTAGTATAAAACTGTCTATCTTATATATACTAAGTTACTGGTCTATACTACAGTACCATTAACCTATCCTAAAGACCATATATTATTCTTAAAATCAACATGTGTTAAACATATTGTAATAATACTATTTCTTCTGGTACCTTTTACCATGTTCTGTCATAATATGTGATAGTATAACAGTGACACATGACATGTGACCATGACTGATGTGTGACTATTTGTGACAGTGACATATGATGTCATGCTAACTCTAACCCTAAGTTCTCAAAATGGAAAATAAAAGAAAAAAAATGGTTTTAAGTTTAATATTCATGATTTTGAGAGCAGCAGGTTAATAGTCATGAGAGAGTATACAGGAGTCTATAGTAGTGCTGCAGAGATTAAAAGAGTCCAATAGTATTGCAGTAGAACATTGGTATAGAGCTTAGAAAACAAAAAAACTATATAGTTAACTTGGGTTTTGGTAAATGCTATAGATTTGAATTTAGACAAAGCAAAAGGTCTCCTTACAATTTACTTGAAGAAAAAGGAGCTTACAGCAGCAATAATTAGAGTAAGGCAGTATTTAGACATTGAGTAATTTCAAGTGAGGTTTAGCTACAAGAATTGATAGAGTTAGCTTAAAAAAAACTATATAGTTTAATAGAGATAAAGGAATATTAATTAATAGGAAATGAGAATACTATAAGATTTAATGGGGCTAGAGGCAAAGTTTGAGTATTTGATCTTTATGTTATGGTATGTTTGAACTTTTATATTATCTATTTTTCTTAATTTTATTTTTATTCTTTTTTTTTACTTAGACTTGGAAAGAAGATAGGGCATATGAGGTATCATATAATATAATGTTATAAAAGCATATGATAAAACTTGTAATCACAATTACTTGTTAAAAAAGAATAAAGAAGTTACTAAAACAAATTATATAACTATAGTATAGTATCTTTATATAAAGCTTATAGAAAAAGTATGAATATTAGAATAGAGTTATTTATTGATAGCACAGACCATGTAGAACTTATATATATATATATAATTATTACAAAATAAACTACTTACTTATTTGTAATATCTGAATCTTGGGTACACTTTTAGAGGTTTAGAAATGATTTAGAAGTTTAATAATAATAACAATGATAATGAAGATCAATACAGGTGTTAATAATAAATAATAATTGATAATTGATAAAAATTGATGATTAATATTGTTAAGTTTAAAATCTAATCTCTAAATATAAAAGTATATATATAAAATAGTGATGGTCTATATACATGTTATTTTCATCATATGATCAAAACTTGTATCTAGTAGGGCTTTTATCTATTATAGCAAATATTAGGCTAATTTTAGAAGATAACTAATTATATTGTTATATTGATATACTTGTATCTTTATAAAACATATATAGTTTAGGGTAGGACTTATAATAGTAGTATATATAGTATAGAAATATATTAGAGACTTCTTGTTGAGTTTTCTTATAATCCCTATGAGATTCTTTGTTATAAGACTACTTAGTAAGCTATTGACCATCTTGATTAGTAGTTGCCACAACAGTAGAACTTGACTTTTTTCAAGGATACTACATTATATAATTTCCTTAACTTTATTCTCTTATCATCCTCACTGTGTGACCAATGTGGTCAATTGTCATAATCTTTATATAATTAGACCCTAAGCCTAAGAAGTAGGTAGCAGTTACTGGAAAACTATTACAAATAGTATTGACCAGGTCCAGGTCAGCATCTAAACATACTTATTATTTAAGTGAGTGGTATTGTTTTAGTATACTTGTTGTTTTTGTGTATAAGTCTTGTATTAAAGGTTTATTGTGATATTTCTATACAGAGAAATAGCATTGTTTAGTAAGGAAATATCTTAAGTAGAGATTTCCTTTTTAGGAATAATAGCCAGTGTTTATTAGAGCAGTAGTTAGTAGGGTAGTTGTTACGACCTTAGCTATGAGCTCAGATTGCACTTAGACAAAGACTTAAGAAGAGATAAGAGATGTATAGAAGTGGTAAAGTGTAAGGATACAGAATAGTATCTATGCTATATATATATAACCAATATGAGGGAATCATTCATAGTACATGTAGCAAATGAGTCATAAAGCAATGAGGACCAAATAAGAACAGAACACCTACTATATGAGGTACTGACTGAGACTACTTCAGCATAGCTGATCATATTGTCATTACTCTTTACCTTAGTTCATGCTGTATTCAGAAGGCATTGATTTATAACAGTAGTAAACAGATAGTTGATAAATAGTATGATATCAGATAAGAAGAATACTAACTGGCACTTATAGGAGAAACTCTTAGGATATTATTTTTTGGTTGTTAGATGCTATAGCAACAAACATTTTTGATCAGATAAGCATAGAGGGATTGATTAGAGATGTGAGAGAAGAAGAAGCAATGAAATTGTTGGAGCAAGTGAGAAAAAACAATGAAATAATATTAAATTCACAAAAACAGTTGACAACATTGGAAAAAGAGAATGTAAAGAAAAAGAGGAGAAAGCAAGACAGACAATGGTTTAGAGTACAATAAAAGATGGAAAAACAAAGAACAAAGAAAAAGAAATGAAGAAGAGTGGGAAAAAATTGAGAAAATGAGAATAAGAGTAGAAAGAAAGATAGAAAAGGAATGAAGATAACAGGAAGCATAGGAGAAAAGAAAAGAAAAAAATAGAGAGAAAATAATGCAGGAGAGAAAGTGTTTTGTTTGTGGAAGATTTGGGCATATTGCCTGACATTGTGGAAATAGGAGGGAGATTGAAAAAAACAGAAGAGAAGAAGTTAGAAGACCAGAATGTTAGCCCTCAAATAATAAATTTGAAGTTTTGATAAGTAGAGTAATACAAGTAGAAATTCCTAACAAGGGAAAGAAAAAAAGGAAAAATTGTTGTAACAGTTAAGATAGAACTGAAGCAAGAAGATAAAGAAAAGGGAATTACAGTAGTGGCATTGCTGTATAGTGGAGCAACAGTGTTGGTAATAGGTTTAGAGTTTGCAAGAAAGGACAATTTTAAGAAGAAAAAGTGGGAGAGGCCAATATATATAAGGAATATGAATGGTACCTTCAATTACAAGAGACTCATTGAGCATATGGTAGAGGTAGAATTGTTTTATAGAAGACATAAGGAAAGAATAGAAATAGATGTAATAAGAGGACAAAAGTGAAACATTATACTGAAAATATTATAACTAGTACACTATAACTCTGAGATTGATTGAAAGATTAAAGAAGTAAAAATAACAAGATGTCCAGATGAATGTGGGAAGCAGTGGAAGACAAAGCAGATGAAGCTAGAATGGCAAAAACAGAAGAATAAGAAATAAAAAAGGAAAAGGTACAAAAAGAGAAGAAGAAAGAGTTTAGAAAACCAACAGTTGAAGAAGAAATAGTAAGAATAGTGGAAGAGAAACAAGAGAAAAAGAAAGATTTGATAAAGATTAGGATGGTGGAAGAAATAGATTCCATAAGCATAAGTATTTGAAAGTATTTAAAAGAGTTAAAGAAGATGCTGATAAGGAAGATATGAAATCATGCTATAGATATTAGAGAAGGATTTCTTCCAAAAAAGGAGAAGATATATTCATTTTTAAGAATAGAAAAGGAGAAATTATCTTAGATCTTGAAGCTATTGAGTAAAGCTGAAAGAAATTATGAAATTCATGATAAAGAGATGTTGGCAATCATTAGATATTTAGAAGCATAGAGACATTTAGAAGGAGTTAAGTGTCAGTTCAAGACTTGAAGAAATCATAAAAACTTCAAGTACTTCATGAAAGCTCAGAAGTTAAATCAAAAACATGCTAGATAAGCTTTGTATTTATCAAGATTTGATTTTGCTTTGAAGGATGTAGCTGGCAAGAGTATAAGACAAGTAGATTGGACAAAAGGTATAGAGAGATATAATAAAAATTAGATGATGCTAAAAAAAAGTGGTTAGATATTAGAGTGATAGAAAAAAGACAGTTATTGATAGAAGGAGCTAAAGAAGAGACTATAGTTAAATTGTTGAGAAATAATGAGTGACAGATTGAAGATAACTTAGTGTTAATAGAGAGGAAGATGTATGTTCTGAAAAATAAGAGTTTGAGGTTGGAAATTATTTGGCTATATTATGATATGCTGATAGCAGAGTATGAAAGACAGTAGAAGATAGTAGAATTGATTACTAGGAATTATTGGTGGCCAGGAATTACAAAAGAGATGAAGCAATATATGGAAGGATGTGATCAGTGTTAGAGAATAAAGAATAGAGCAGAGATGCCAGCAAAGAAATTAAAACTGAATACAGTACCAGGAAAACCATGGTAATATATAATTAGTGGACTTTATTACAAAGTTACTAGTATCAAGGGATTATGATTCAATTTTGGTAGTATGTAATAGATTTCTGAAAATATTGCATTTTATTACAACAACAGAAAAAATAACAGCAGAAAGATTAGTGAGGTTGTTTAGAGACAATGTGTGAAAGTTGTATGGGTTGCCTGAGAGTATGAATTTGGACAGAGGTTCATAGTTTGTGGTAGGATTAATGAAGAAGTTAAACAAGATATTAAGAATAGAAAAAAAGAAATCAACAGCTTTTTATCCACAAATGACAGACAGAGAGGACAAACCAGAAGCTAGAACAGTACTTAAGGATGTATATTAATCATAGGCAAAACAATTAGTTGGAATAGTTGGCAACTACAGAGTTTGCTTATAACAACAAAGTATATATGGTGACAAAGTCATCATTGTTTCAAGTCAACTATGGATGGCAGCTAAGAATAGGCTTTGAAATAAGAAAAAAGAGAAAGCATGTGAAAGCAGAGGAGTTTGTGAAGAAAATAAAAGAAATGCATGAGGAGGTGAAGAGGTGAAGACAGCATTGATAAAATCACAAAAAGAAATAAAAATATATATAGATAGAAATAAAAAGAAAGCAAGAGAATATAAGGTGGGAGATGGAGTATTGTTGAGTATGAAAGATTTGGTGTGGAAGATGAGGAATAGGAAGACAAAGAAGTTAACAGAGAAATTTGTAGGATCTTATAAAATAAAGAAAATTATATCAGAAAATACAGTGGAGTGGGAATTTCTAGTATCAATGAAGATTTACCCAGTAGTTAATGTGAGTAGAATAGCATTGTATCAAGAGCAGGTAGAGGGACAGAAGAAGATTCCACCTTCTTCAGTAAAGATATAGAAAGAGAAAGAATATGAAATTGAAAAGATATTGAATAGAAGAGATGTAAGGAGAAAGCCAAAGTATTTGGTTAGATGGAAAGGTTATATGGCAGAAGAAGATACTTGGAAGGGGTTAGAGAATTTAGCAAATATGATAGAGTTAGTAGAGAAATTTGAGAAAGAGATTAGAGGAGAGGAGATAAGGAGAGTACATATGAGGAAGGAGAAAGTAAAACTATTGAATTTGGAGGCAAAGATGTTTAAAAGAAGTGAATTACTGGGGAAGTATATTGTAAAAATATTGTTTAGATAGAATGATAGAAAGTTTGAAGATAAGTATTTAAAGAAGTTGAAAAGAAGTTGGATAAGATGGAAAGGGAAAGGAAGGCAAGTTCCTCTAGAAGTGTAACTTTAAGAAAGGGGTACTGTCATGATATGCTTGGACTCTTATATTTTATTTTATTTTTATTTTATTTTAATCTATTTTCTTTTCTTTTCTTTATTTCTTAGATAATGGAGAGGGACATGACTATGGTTATATGATGTGTTACATGACATTATGTCATTGGCCTAAAATGTAAGAGAAGAGACTAGAAGGGTGATATTAAGATATATATATATGGCATGTTCACTTCATGATGTATATATGGTACATTCATGGACAATATATGGACTTCAGAATAGGGTTATTCATCACTAGCATGGACCATATACTTGTAATATAGATAGAGTAGCAATACATTGAAGACTTCTTGTCAAGTTCTCTTGTGATCCTTATGAGACTCTTACTCTATAAGACTACTTAGTATACTATTGACTGTCTTGGTTAGTCATTGCCACAACATTTTGTATATTCTGCATATATATAAATAGCTCTTATTTAGTACTTTCTAATACAACTTGGTTTGTGAGAATCAGTCTACTAGTTGTAGAAATACAGGTTGAATGAAGTTTTGTAACAATAGTATACTAAAAAACTGAAAACTTCTTATCAAGTTTCTCTTTTTAAACTTGCTAGATACATTGAATCTCTAAGTTTCTCACTGAGTATACATTACTGCTTTTTTGGCAGTAGTTAATACAACAGTCATTATTTATATTACTATTTGAGTTTTATCTTATTCCACTTCTACTTTGTAAGAGGATTAGTTTTACTTGAAAAGTTGTAAGTGCTCAGGAACTCCAAATGATATTTGAGTAAGATATTTTACTGTTATACTACCACCATATATACTATAGTAAGATAGTCTAAGCACATAGTCTGTACACTTGACCAGTCAATATTTATAACTATAATTAACTAAATAACTATTGTACTATTGTAATAGACTAGACAATAGGGATTAGAATAAGATAGAAACAGTTACTAGTTTATTAGGAGCTAGTCTAGGTAATGACCAGTCTAGGAGTGTAACTAAGCCTCTGTAGAGTGGATCTAAACTTATAGTATTGGTAATATCCCTTGACATACTTACTCTTTCAACATCATCTAAAATAAGCTATAGTCACTTCTGGATTTAGTATTTTAGAAAGTTCTATTATTTTTATTTATCTCTAATTATGTTGGTACTATCATGACATAGTTATTTCAGCAATGTTCTATCTTCTTGTAGAGTATGGCATGTTCAATATAGTTTAGATTCTTTATAGAGTTTTGAAGTATCTTTTATACTTCTACTTAGCTATTCTGATAGCAGAACAAAATCTCTAAAGAACCTTAGAATTATTCCACAAACTAATTATTTATGATTATCTTTGCCAATATCTCAACCTCTCTTATCTTTCCTTGCTTCTCAGATGATGTCTATGCTTATAAAACTTCTTAGAAATTCCACCAACATAGGTAAAGCTCTGGGCCTCTTATAGCATTATCTCTGAAAAGTAGCCAAGTCTCACAATACTTTATAAACAATATCCTTACTAGTTTCATAAGCTAACTTCAGAACTCGAGAACTATTAATCTTTCTCCTACCAGAACTATCTTGTATTATCAAAGACTTAATATTCTATCTTCTATGAATTTAAAAGAGATCACTTAATTGAATGTGTCTTTCTTAGTTTCTGCTTTCTTTATATCTGCTTATCTATAAATGTTAAAGGGACAATTCATATTTGTCAAGTAGATTCATAAATATAGCATGGAAGACAAATCAATTCAGGAACTAAGTGGAAATAGACACAGAAGTGACATAAAAGTAGTGTGCTATGCAGATAATGATCTTGGCTTCAACTATAAGATGTTGTTCCCAGCTTAACTTCATTATATAGTTGTAATTTAGAACAAGAATATTTGGATGTTCAACTAAGAATAAGTATAATACTTAATCCAAATTGATTATCAAACTAAGAAACTATACATGATAGCCATAGTTCTTAAATACAAAAAGAGACATTCTCTGAGTTTGTCAATTAGAACTCTCCAGGCTTTGTTATGTAATGAAGAGACTCTTATCTATGAAGTGATGAATGATTGGAATGTAGTGCAATCTGTTCTAGAAGAGAATGAGTGAGTTTGGATGAGATTAGTGCTATCTGGAATGAATAATAAATACAGTTAGGTTAGTATGTAATAATAGATTAGTTTACTTCTGATCTGAATAATATTTTCTATACTCTGTTCTTCTTCTAAAGTAGTTGTACTTCCAAGTGAGCTGAAAGCCTTGTTTGGAAAGAATTCACTGCTAGAATCTTTCTTATTTCTATCTAGCCTAAGTTTGAAAACTACTTCTGATCATAATTTTTCTCTATCAATATAAAAGTAGAAGCTGTAAACAAGTTAAAAGACTTTAGCTACTACTAATAAAGTTATACTATTGAGAACTACCTGAACAAATTTCAGACTCTTATCATAAAAGCCAGATATACTGTATTATAACAACTACTAACTGTTACAAACTCAAGATCTTAGAGTTGATCAAGAGAAAGAACCTTGTATAGAGTTTATATAAGAGAATTTAATAGAAAACTCTATACAGGATTGTCTATCTTACATACAAAACCTTATAGTCCATAGTAACTACTTCTAGCCTACTTTAAACAGCCATGTGTTAGCCTTAAGGTCAACATGTGTTGTACACATTGTATGATGTCATCCTTTCAGAATCTTCTACATCCTTTCATGTATCTTGTGACTTGTGACCATGTCATCTGATATGACTGTGTGATCTTGTCACTCTAACCCTAACTCTAAGTTTTAAAAATAGAAAAAAGGAAAATAAATAAAAATAAAAATAAAAATAGAAAGGAAAATAAAAATAAATTAAGTTCACTGCTTTCATCTTTAACACTAACCAAGATAGTCAACAGTTTACTAAATAGCCTTATAATAAAGAATCTTATGGGAATTATAAAAGAACTCAACAAAAAGTCTCTAATATATTGGTACTTTATTTATACTACTAGTACATAGTCTATACTATTAATAAATAATTCTACCCTAATATCCACATATTAGCTATGAGTATATTATATATACTATAAGATGAATATACTATAGATATGTATCTGAATATTATTTCTTCTAGTTTTTTCCATAATGTTCTAGGCCTATAACATCATGTCATGTGACTACAGTCACATGAATCTTCATCATCAAAGAAATAAAAGAAAAATTAAATCCAAGAAAATAGATAAAATAAAAATAAAATAAAAATAAAATATATAGGTCCAAGTATACTATAACATACTAATATCTGAACTATGATAGCAAAATTTAGATATAATTTTCAGATAGGAATTTATAAGGGATTAACTTACTAGTAAATCCTGTGAATATTCACTCAGAGTTTTTATCTACAAACTTCACCAACTCTGATTTCTCATGCTCAGAGTTCCTGTAAGAGGACCTAATACTTTTTATCCTAAAAGCCTACAGTGTTTGATGACCAATAAAAACCCCAATAAAAGCCTGTAATACTGCTATCCTAAGTTGCACTTGCTACCACTAGTCTTATTAGCATCCCTCTATATTTTCTCCCATCTAGGCAACCTTCTAGATATTTTCATCAAGGTTTCTGGCCACCTAGTCTCTACTATTCTCTATTTATATCATAACTATTCTACTTGATTAGTATGGACTGTAGAAGTACTTATGGTAGTCACTGTCTTTAGAAGACTCTATTTTATCCTCTTAGGATTTCCTTGAAGATATGCTCTGTTCTACTATACACTTAAGTTGCCCTAACAGTTCTTCTATATAACTATCTATTACTCTATACATTAGTACTAATCTATTCTCTAATACTGTAGACATCTCCAAGTTGTTTACAAGCATGTTATCCTCTTTTCTCTTTTCTATACCTCTATAAATTGCCAACTCTAATGAACTCTGTAGTTTTCTATCAACCTTACACATATTTTTAATCTACTTTCCCATACTCAAGACTTTTGCAGTTTACACTTAACTATTGCTCAATTAGTTTTTCTATTTCTAATAGTTTCTGTTTACTAAAGTATTTTCTATGCTTATGTAATAAAATCTCTGGCACATTAGAGTAGACTAGAAAGTATTTAGAGTAGCTATCATCTTTAGAAACTCTATTCTATTCTCTTAGAATTTTCTAGAGATAAGATATATTTTATGATTTTCCAGAGAGTTTTATGAAAACTCTGTATTTCTATTCAGTCTTCCTAACAGAATTCAGAACCAAATTATATCAGTGGGATATTTTAATGATATATACTCTTTAAGGTAGCCAGATACATTAACTAGATCTAACAAGTGAATAAGACTTTTCAGTTAAATTAGAAAGCTACTTCTGTATCTTTACCAATTACTCATCCTCTCCTATCATGTAACCTTCTAAAGCTACTTCTGCTACTCTCTCTAGCTCTTTCATAATCCTTCTTTATACTCAGTATTCTCATAAAGGTAAATACAATTTGCAAATGCTATCTTTACTCTGAGTAATAGATACTATTAATGTAAAAGCCCAATCCATCTGATCTTGGAATGCACTGTAAAGATACAATAGTTGGAACCTACCAATACTTCTGATATAGAAGACAGATCAGACAAATAGGATTTTATGTAGAGTAATCAGTGATCTGTACACTCTGGCCACTAATAAATAAGTTTATTATACTTTTTATAAAAGAATATAGTGAAGATTTCAGTAATCCTGTAAACATATCTGTTTTTCTGTCTCTTTTCTCTCTTTTTCACCACCCTAAATAGAAAAAATGTCTTTCTATACACCCAACCATCAGTATTCTTAATATCTAGAGTATCTTGCTGTATTCTCAGAAACCATAGGTATTTCTAAATCTCTTGCTGTATATATACTTATAAAATTCAATTCTACTTGTGAGAATCAAAGATAGTGAACTTTGTTTCTTTTATTTTTTGTTTCACATATTTGGTTACATTATCATATAAAGAAAGATGTAGAAGGATTTGGAATAAATAATATTGTACAACATAATTACTATATATTAACTTTATGTATAACATATAGTCTTTATGATAGATAAGATGTAGTCATATACAGACTATTAGCCTAGCATATATATATAAAGATAGATACTTTGTACTGAAAACTCTATTAAGTTAAGCTTAAGTCATAACATTAGAATTTGATTCCTTTCTTGAGACTATTCAATATAGGACCCTTTCTTTTTTTCTTTTACTCTCTTATCATCTTCAACTAAAGGCAATACTATCTTTAGTCAAGAAGGATTACTAGATCCTAGACATAAGAGATATACTATCCAGGTAGAAGAAGCTTAGCTGTATATAGTGTACCAAAGTCTACTGGTATGTTATAGGTATACCAACATTTTGTGGATATATTATATATATTTTGGAATATTAGCTCTATGTTACAGGCTCACTTGTGATTTGTCTATGTAGAAGAATGTAGTGGTTAGTAATCAAGGTAGTCAGTAGAAAGTATAAGACAGAACAAAAAGAAAGCCTGCTAATACTTACTAAGATTATTTTTAGTTCAGAGTATAAGTCTGAGAGCAAGGCTAGCACTAGCTTCTCTCTACTATTCTTAAAAACATTATTTCCTCTCATACTACTACTATTATCTTTAGCACCCTCATCAATTTATTTCTCTCTCTGATATAATATGAATCAACACAATCAAGTAGAGCAGTTGTAGCTTCTGATAAGACAGCAAGTAGAGCAGATAGCAACAATAGCAGCAAAAGTAGAAGAAACAAGAGGAAAAGAGAAAATGGCTCAGAGGCCTAGAATTGTGTATTAAGCAGAGATAGCAAAACTGCCTTTGTTTAATGGAGAAGTAGGATAGGTAGCAGGTTTTTGACAGTATGAGAATTGTATATTAGAATGAGAATGAGGGATACAGAGATAGAAGAACAAGTTCAGTAGATATTAACATACATACAAGAGGTTTAACAGATATCTGGAAAGAGAATATATTGGAAGATTTAAAAGTAAAAAAATTAGAATTTACATCAACAGGAGACTTTTTGACAGAGTTAAAGATAAAGGAATTTGTATAGGAGGTTAGAAGAATAGCAAGAAAAAGTAGATATAAGAAATAGGTACTGGTTAAGAAGTTTAAAATAGAAATGAATGAGGTGATTAGAAGAAAGCTCATAGAGGTAGAAAGACCTCCAAGAAGCATTGATCAGTAGTATGAATATACTACTAATTTAAATTAATACTGGAGGGAGAGTAAAAGAGAAGAAGAGAAGTTGAAAGGCAAGAAAGAAAGTAGGAATCAAGAATAGAAACAGACTGAGATGATAAACAACAAAGAAGGATTTATGTTGCACCTAGTTCTATTCCAGATCTAGCAAAGAAGGTAGGAAGAACTGTGGGTATCAGCAGGGTCTACTTCAATAGAAGAAGTAGAGAGAACAAATGTAGTAATAATAAGGAACTTGGCATAGCAACAGCAAAGAGTAGAGTTTATACTAAAATGGGATTCTTATACAATAAAGATAAATCAGAGTGGGAACTGCTACAACTGCTACAACTGTGATGGTTTGAGGCATTTGGTATGCCATTGCTACAATTATAAAATTGTAGGACAGGAGAGGAAGACTGAGTATGGAGATAATTTGAACAATGTAACTACAAACAATTTAAAAGTAGAAGGAAATCAGAACCTTGACTGAGTTTCTAATATAATATGTTCAATATACTAACTAGTTATGATATATAAGTTAGTATTCTGAACTTAGAAAAAGACCAATATATGAGAAATACAGATGGTATATACAACAAGCAGAGGTCAATAGAAAATACTATGGAAGTAAATATATTTTATAAAGAACATAGAGAGAAGACAGAGATCAATGTAATAAGAGAGCAAAAATAGAATGTAACTTTAGTGATGCTATGGCTTGCTTGCTATACCTCTGAGATTTACTGGAGAATAGAAGAGATAAAGATAATAAGATGTCTGAAAGAGTGTGGAAAGCAGTGGAGACCAAAGTAGAAAAAACCAAGGTAGTAAAAACAAAAAGAAAAAGAAAGAAAGAAGTGAGAAGAAAAGGAAGAGAAAAAATAAGAAAAAGCCAAAGAAGAAGAGAATGATGAAAATAAAGAAGGTGGTAAAAGAATAGGAGATTTGTGATAAAGAGGAAAAAGTAGCAAAGTTCAAAGAAGAAGTCAATAAATTTGTACTTCAAAGATTTTACAAATAGATCCATATTTTTAGAAAGAAAGTAAGTTAGAGAATACCAACAAAAAAGATGTGGGATTACATGTGTTAGAGTTGAAAATGGTAGACTTGATTTTATTTTTGCTGTTTTTTCATTTTCATTTTCATTTTTATTGTATTTTCTACTTTGGACTTAGAGTTAGGGGCTAGTATGATATCACACATCTGTCACATGTCATAGAGAACATCATAAAAGATTCTGGAACAAAGATAACATTATATAGCATATATTACATATGTTAACTTTAAGAAAAATATATGGCTCTTTAGGATAGGCTAATGGTAGTATAGCATGGACAAGTAGTCTAATATATATAAGGTAGACAATCTTGTACTAGGAACTACATTGAGGTTTCTTGTATTAACTCTAATATAAGATTCTTTCTCTTGACTTACTCTAAAGTCTTGAGTTTATAATAACATGATTGAGTTAAAGGAAGCATTTGTGCTACAAAAAGAGAAAATTTATCTCTTGTTTGGAGAGAAGAGAGAAAAGGGTATATTAGACTCTCAAAGTCACTCAAATAACACTAGTGTTTTTTATAAAGAAGAAGGATAGTAAGAAGAAGATAGTGCAAGACTATAGATCTTTAAATAAATGGACTATCAAATATAATTATCCTTTGCCTTTAATCTCAGATATTGTAGAAAATATTGGTATAAAAAAGTATTTACTAAATTAGATTTATATTGGAGTTATAATAATGTATAGATAAAGAATAAAAATAAGTAGAAGATAGTGTTCATGATACCAAAAAGGTCATTTGAACTGATGGTAATGTTCTTTCATCTAACAAACTTACATGTAATGTTCAAAATAATGAAAACAAGATTTTATAAAACTTGATTAATACTGGAGAAGTAGCAAGTTTTATTGATAATATAATAATAGAAACAAAAGAAGAAGAGAAGCATAATAAAGTAGTGGAAGAAGTTGTCAAGAGGCTGGCAGAAAATGATCTATATATAAAATGAAAAAGGAAAAGATAAAGATGGTATTTAAAATCTGACTTTTCCAATCTTTCAGATAACCCTTCAGACTTGTTAAAATTACTTATCCAAACAAGATTTTCCAATACTGAACTCTGTAGGCTTTCTTACAGACTTCCCCATTATTAGTCAACTTCATCACTTTCTCATCTCTAGTTCAAGCTAAGCTCTGCTTCTTCTAGTCTTTATTAGATATATACTATCTTTTTAAGTAATGTTCTAGATATTTCTACCTAAGTTTCTAACCATCTGTACACTATTATTCTGATGGTTTGCTCAGCACTGTTTCACCAGATTGTAATAGACAGTATGATATTTAGAACTGCATCCTCTTTGGAAAATCTTATTCTATTCTCTTAGGTTTTCTGAAAATATGTTATACTTGATTGTTAGCCTCTATAATATATAATTAGGTTTTCCTGAAGTCATAATCTCTACTACATCACTATGATATTTTCCCAGTTGCTCTAATAGTAGAACAGGATTTTCTTTTTCAGAATCTTAAAGTATCAACCAGTCTGATAGTTGCAAACTATCCACCTTCATGTCTCAACTTCTCTTACCTTTTCTTATCTCTTAACAGATATTCATCTCTAGTAATCATCCCATGATTCCTGTCAACACCAATGAGACCTTAAAACTCTTTTAGTATTATCTGTAGAAAGTAGCTAAGTACAAACATGCCTTAGAACACAATACTAACACCATACTAGCTAGTCTTGTAAACTAACTCCAAGATCTGTGTACTCTAATTTCCAATCCTACTCCTGTATTTGTAGGTATACCCTCTCTTCTTATGACAAGACCTATATCTCTCACTGATACTCTTACATTTATCAACCATCTTATTACTTTAGACCCCATGTTTCCCTGCTATCAGACTTTAGTGATAATTGACATATGAGATATATTTTCCTTAGCATCTGTTCTCTCTACATTCAGTTGTCAGTAGACCAGTTCTCTTACAACTAAGACAAGACATTTGGGCCTTCTCCTTCTTCAGAAGTGACTGGGCTGTGAAATAAGCCAAGAGCTTATTCAGAGAAGAGTCCAATATAGATATCTTCTCTATTACTATCTGGCTAGAGTTTGAAGAACTTTTCCAGGCCCAGTTTTATTCTATCAATGCTACTATAGAAGCAATCAATCAACTAAAAGAAACAGCATACTAACAGAAAAGCTATACTATGGAGAAATATCTAGATAAATTTCAAACTTTGATCTTAAAGATCTGCTATACAGACTCATATATTATAATGATTAAATTCCACCATAGACTTCATATTACTATTTAAAACCAAATAGCCACTCTATTAGTATAATGCTCCAAAGACACTAATCTATTTGTATATCTACTCAGCTAAAAGTTTTATCACTGCCCTCTTGCATTAACCACTCTATTTTATAGTATCAGCATTATAACAGTATTAGATACTGGTACTTTCCCTCAGAGTTCCCATAGATATAGATATGAAAACTTTATATTATCTCTGTCAGATATACAAAGTCTGGATACTAGCTTTTTTATTTAAGTTCTCTTGTCTTTTTCTTTTTTCTTTTATTTTCTTCATTTAGATCTAGGGTTAGAGTTAGAGTGATATCACAATCACACTGTCACACATAAATCACACCAGATAACACTGTCACAGAGAAGGATGTAGAGGATTCTGGAAAAATGATGTTATACAATGTGTATTACATATATTAACCTTAAGGTAAACACATGGTCATTTAGAGTATACTAGAGAAGTAGTAGCATGGAATATCGTAGTTTAGTATATAAGATAGACAATCCTGTACAGAGTTCTCTATTGAGTTCTCTTGTATTAATCTTAATATAAGGTTTTTCCCATTGACCTGCTCTAAGGTCTTTAAGTTGTAATAATCTCCACTTGAACTATTAAACAACAGGAAAAGTTAATGGAGAACCTGAATGTCTTGAAAAACATAGACATATAATACTATTTGAAACTAGAGATTTCAAAGGTTGAGAATCTTTCTGATAGCATTATAGAGATCTAGGATTTTATATAGAGTAACTAGCAATATGTGCACTCCAGTTGCTAAATAATAGGTTCACTGTATTAACAGTAACCTAGAAAACACACCTAAGACTCTGACATTTCTGCACCCATTATCTTCTGTTTATTGCCCTTGATAGGAAAAAGACTTTTTCTGTGTCTTACTTTCAGTACTCTCAATGTTCATAAAATCTTTTTCTACTTCCTTGTTATACTTGAGACCACTGACACATCCCAGTTTCTCTCTGTGCAAGCTCTGGTTAACTTTGAAGCTACTAGCATCTTTATCAACAGAAGTTTTGTAGAAAGACACTACCTCAACATCTGCCAATTTTCCAAGCCCATACCAGTTTATAAGAAGGCAGGCCAGATATCTAAAGTGGTTGATATCATCCCTTAGTATAGGACACATGCAAAATACACTCTTCTTACAGTTTTGAGCCTCAGAAAATAGAATCTTATTCTTAGATTTACCTGGTTCAAGTCTCATAACCCTGAGGTTGACTAGTAGAAGGGAGAAGTATTCATGACTTACTACTCCATTTATTGCTCAGTATCAGAGTTATGAACCTTGGACTCAATATTTTTCTAATATCCTTTTATTTTTATTTTTATTTCTCTTTTCTCTCTTTTATTTTTACTTGTACTTTTACTTCTTATGGATGATGAAGAGGTACATGACTGTAGTCACATAACATATCACATGAGGTGATTTTATAGGCCCAGACTCAAGGAGAATGAGGCATGTTAATAACATGTTTACCTTATGTAAAATACATAGCATACTTATAGTTAAGATATGGATATTGGAGTAGGAGTATTTATCATTAGCATGGACCAGGGCCTTTTAGTATATAAGGTAAACAATACTGTATGAAGTTCTCTATTAAGTTCTCTTGTAGATTTCTTTTCTTAACTAACTCTAAGGTCTTGAGATCATAACACTCATATTGCCAAGATATCCACAAGACTAATCAGTTAAGGATAAGAGCTCTATATATGTACTACTCTGGTCCCTTCCTTATAGTAATAAAAGGCTCTGGAAGTAAAAGTCTACTAACCTCCAATCCTATATCCTTTTTTGCTGAGACTGGTAACTTTTTTTACATAATAAGAATGCTTCCAAACTGTCAGATATTGGATCTTTGTGCTACTACCACAACTTCTCAGAATCTCTCTTTAGTTTTCAGACAAGCTTAGGCAGTTGCTAAAAATACCCCACAACTCTTACTGCACATTTAGAACTTTGAGTTGGTATTTGTTAAGAAAAAATTTGATGTACTCCCCAACAACCACCATTACAGATTGTATATATCTCTTTAAATCTCTGATGGTCACACTGGTATTTTTTATTAAGAAGAAGAATAGTTTTTCATGGTTGGTTCAGGATTACAAAGCTCTCAATGCTGTAATAGTGAAAAATAGATATCCTTTATTACCAATATCTGAACTAGTGTCTAAGCTTCAAGATGCCTGATATTTTACAAATCTAGATGTATGTTGGGGTTTTAGCAATATCTGCATCAAGTTCAGAGATGAGTAGAAGGCTGCTTTTTGCACAAACTATGGTTTTTTTGAACTTCTGGTAATATTATTTAGTATGACTAATGGTCTCATGACATTCCAGATTATAATAAATGATATTTTTCAGGATCTTATAGTTAAAAAGATTATAATAGTCTATTTGGATAACATTCTCATCTTTACATGGACCTTATAAAATCACCACAAGGCAGTATATAAGGTTTTCAAAGTTCTAGCTAAGCACAAGCTGTTTTAATGCTTTAAAAAGTACATGTTTAACAAGTAGTAGATAGAGTACCTAGGACTGGTAATTTCTGAAGATTAGATAGCAATAAACCCTGTCAAGATAGCCAGTGTTTGCAATTGGCTAACTGTCAGAATTGAAGACAATGGACTTGGTCTCTATTTTATTTTATTTTATTTTCCTTTTATTTTCTCTTATTTTTTATAGTGAAGTAGAAGACAAAGAAGACAAAGTGGAACACTATCACAGGTCACATGACACAGTCACAGAAGTCACACGCTCATTTGATGCAAGGAAATGATGTAGATAAATGACATTATAACAATGCATAGTATACATGGCCTTTAGAATAGACTAGAAAAGCAGTAGCATAGGCTATTGTAGTTTAGTATATAAGGTAGATATTTCTATATGGAGTTCTCCATTGAGTTCTCCTATATTACTCAATACAAGAGTGGTTTTTTGTCCTAACCCTTAGACCTAAGTCATAACACTAATTCTATATAGTCATACAAACATATAGGCATTCCTAAGATTTACCAACTTCTATTACAGATTTATCTATAGCTTTCTGGACATAGCCTGATCTTTCTTTAACATTACTAATAGCCATATTACTTGGGTTTGGAATCCAGACCAACAGCATGCCTTTGTAATACTAAAGACAGTCATTACTATAGTACTAGTTCTGGCCTCTCTAGATACCTCCACACCATCTAAAGGCTATGTATATTATATGCCATCAACATGTAATATAATATCATTATTCTGAGACCTTTTGTTTTTCTATTGTGTCATATGATTGTATAATCATGACATGTGGCAAATATGTGATAGTTTGTAATGTCATGCTAAATACTAACCTTGAGTTAAAAGAAAATAAAAATAGAGTTCATTGTTCACAATTCTAACACTTTGCAACTGAAACAGTTTTATTTCAGCAATATAAATAGCATCCAAGTGCATTCTTTAGCAAATTCTTGTCTATAGTAGGATATAACTATATTAAACACAGTTTATATCTTATTATCTAAGATTTGATAAGGGTCTTTTAGAAGTCTAAATATTTAGTTAAGCATTATCTAAGAATGCCAAAGCAGGATTTGGAATGATTTTTGGCTTTAGCTTATGTGCTGTGTCTGTTAGAGACAATTCATACTTACTAAGAGTATCTACAAATATAGCACAGAAGATGGAAATAAGAGCTATACTTAGCAACTGTAGATTAGATAGAGACTAGAAGAGATACTATACAGATAACAATATTGGCTTCAATGAATAATATTGTGCTTAGCCTATACATTATATAATTATATTCTCAGAGAACAGAAGCTTTGGAAGAGAGTTAAGATGAGTATGGCATAAGTCTAGGTTAATTATTAGATTAAAGAATAGTATATAGTATCTAATGTTCTTAAATATGAAAGTGATAATCTAATAATATTCTACTGCTGTGCATACTCTAGGTTGTTGAGCACCATAAGAATTGTCATTTGAAACTGCATAGAATTGATGAGAAATGCAGGTTTTAGTCCTTGAATTGATAGGTGATGGAATAGAGTGTAATCTACACTGGAAGAAAGTAAATGTCAAATAGTATGTAACAATGCCTCTATAAGTTGCACTAGTTATATATTTCAGAAGAGTATTTAGGAGACTAAGAAGATAAGGCCACAAAAAGATGGTGAAATATGTTGTTGCCAACACTAGAAGATAGTGTCAGTTTTAGTTGATTTTTAGGATAAGGCTATTACAGTGTAAACTACTGGCTTATATACTACTTAGGGTAGTTATCTAAAAATGAAGACTGCTAAGTGAATTACCCTAGTTGTCAAGATCGTTGATGGTGGACTTTATTTTATCTTCTCTTTTCACTTTATTTTATTTTTTCTTTTCTTTTTTCTTTTTAATTTTCCATTTTTAGAACAACTTGGGTTAGGGTTTATCTGTCACACTGTCACATCAGTCACAAATTGATGGCATAGTCACAAGACTGATCACGGAACTTAGGAGAATGAAGTAGAAGGTTCTGGAACAAAGTGACGTCATACAGCATGAACAATACATGTTGGCCTTATGTTATACTCATGGTCATTTAGGGTAGGGTGCTCAGTAGCTAGCACAGACCATGAGCAATAGTATATAAGATAGACTACTTTGTATTAAGAACTCTATTGAGTTCTCTCGTACCACTCAATACAAGAGTTAGTTCATTGCTTAAATCTTTGAGCTTTGAATCATAACACTAGTTTCTAATAATCTTCAAATGACAAAGATGGAAATATATGAAGTTGGGAAAAGTTTAGTAAAAATATTTGAAATGGAATGAAGATGATTAATCTACACTAGAAGAGGTCTGAGAATATAAATGAGAAAAGAAACATTATCTATAGGTTGAGACAAATATGGCTAGAATGGGATATGACAAACTATAAGATCTATGATAAGATAATATTGGTAGTTATCCAAGTTTTAAGAAAGTAGAGGCATTTCCTGGAAAGTATGAAAACTCTGATTGAAATCTGAACAAATTACACTTTGCAAAGTAGTCCAAAATCAATTTTTTGCTCTCATTCTAAGATAAGATCTATGTTTTTGATATTCCAGATCTCCATCACTACATCATATTTCTTCACTATGATTCAAAGATTACCAAATATGTAGAATGTTGAAAAATCTTTAAACTGATATTATAAAACTACTAATGGTTGCAAATGTTTAGGTATATTGGTCAGTATATTAGTATATGCAATCTTTGCTTAAGAACCAAACTCATTCAATATCTGCTCATTGGTAAACTGCATTCTCTTTTTATTACAAATGTAATATGAGAAACAATTAGCATAGGCTTTATTATAGAACTTTCCAAGTCTGTAGAATTTGATACAATAATAACTGGTAAATCCAGTATTTAAGAACATTGGCTTCATTCCAACCTACACTATGGTAAGTACTAAAAAAGTGGCCAGATTCTTTCTATATTATATATGAAAGTTTCACAGTCTTCTCTCACACATATTATATCTGACTACAAACTCTAATTTATTGTACTTTTTACAAAAGAACTTCATTACTTGGCATCTACAGACTAATGAATAAACTGAATAGGTTAATCAAGAGCTAGACCAATAATTATGGCTCTTTGTAAGTAAATAACAAGACAACTAGCATGACCTTCTTCTCCTAGCTAAATTCCAGCACAATAATAATATATATTCATTTACTCAGCAACCTCTCTTCCTCTTTGATACAAGACACCTTTCATAGATAGAATTTAAACTACACCAAAAGAAGTCAAAGCTAAAAGGAGTATTACAATTTATTGAATAGATGAAGTTAAGCAGAAAAGATGTTAAGCTAGGATATAACAAGAACTGTACAGTACTAGCTCTTGACTGCATATACAAGAATTCAAAGGAGATAATATCAATATCAGAAATTAAGAGAAGAGATGGAAACAAAATATATAAAATCTCTAAAAGAGCTTTTATGAATGCAAAAGAATATTATTAGGAAGAATATTAAATGCCAAGTATATCTATTCTGAAGACTGTCCTCCATAGTAGTGATGTCTTTCTCAAATCCCAGTAGAAGTTTATCTTTCTTTCATGATAGCTATTTTTTCTGCAATACATCCATATAGCAGTAATACAATAACTCTAAACTCTTTGAGTGCTTGGTCTTCCGCAACAAAGGTACTCCTATCAAACTCAGTCTTCTACAGTGGAATTTCTCTTTCTGATGTCAGAATTGAAGATAGTGGACTTGATTCATTTTTATTTCTTTTTATTTTATTTTCTTATTTTTGAACCTAAGGTTAAGAATTAGTATAACATCAAACATATCTATCACAAACTATTACACAATGTGACACAGTATTATATATCTGTTATATAACACAGTCACAAGTCATGGTCACATGATCATATGTCACAAATAACATCATAAAAGGTTCTAAAACAATAATGTTATATTATATATATTATATATATTGACCTTAAGACAAATCCATGTTCTTTAGAGTAGGCTAGGTTTAGTATAGCATAGACTATGAGCCTAGCATATATAAAATAGATAGATTATACTTAGAAACTTCATTAAGTTCTCTTGTATTATATAATATAAGATTGTTCTTTTACTCTTATTCTTGAGCCTAAGTTCATAACATTTGATCTCTTTCAGTGTCTCATCACTAAACTGTACTCTAAAACCCTCAAGCATCTCTTATATATTATATTTGTATATAAGACTAGTAGTTACATTATAAATTGTTAGTCTGATAATCAAATATCTAAGTAAACTCAATTTCTGATATTCAATGGCAATATATCATTATTAGTACTCAATCTTCTTCAGACTTTATTTTATCTTCTAAAGTTGTAACAATATGGTAAATATACAGCACAGTATATAAGCTAAAGCCAAGGTTGTTTTAGGAAGTTTGCATTACTACACTTATCATATAGAATTTTCATACTCTATATATTTCTGAGCCAACTCTGTGGGCTTTTATTTTCTAGTGTAAACTATATCTGACAAAACCTTACACTGTGTAACAAGCTTCCTTAGAAAATCTAGTGAATAGATTACATAGCTCTTTAAAAGTTTATAACAACACTATTTACCCTAAAGATACTCCTTAAGTCAAATCTTACAACTGATAATACCAACTGATATTTATCTTGCTAGTATTTTCTAGACTTCTACAAAACTTGTCCAAAAGTTAAAGCTAGATACTAATAATACTCAGTTGATAAATAGCAATTAAACCATTTACAAGCGAGAGAATTCAGATAGAGGTTCTTTTTTCTGCTTCCCTCTACTTGTGACTTATATATTAGTCTAAAAATACAAGAAATGAAAGTAAGGAATATAACCTAAAACAATTGAAAAGATCTTCTGAAGTCTCAGAAGCATATAGTCTTCTCTTCATTTTCCATACTGGTCTAATAGCCTTTTCTTGTTCAAAAATGCTAATTTTCTTTCTCTTTGGTTATTTTCACTAGCTGTTCCTACTTATAAGCCCATTTCTAGATCCTGCAACTTCTAATCACTGATGTTCCTGCCTTATTCTACTATTCAAATACTTGTGGCTATCCCAATTGTACTCATAAGTGCCCATTTTTCATAAATAGTCTTTTACAAATTCTATAGCATTTTATGTCCCTAAAAACCTCATTTTCTGAGAACTAGTTTGTTTGACAGCTACTACACCATCTCTTAAGTCGGTATCCACTCAAGAAAGCTTAAGGTATTATCTAGGAGTATCAAGTCTTCTTATGAATACTTTTAAATGGGTCTTAAATACTCAAAAACTTGATAAGAGTATGTTTTCTCATAAAAAATCATTTTCTGGAAAAACACTGTAAATTATAGAAAGATATGGCTAGATATTATAACAAACATTGTATATCTACTTCTATTATGGCTTATGTTTAAGTAATAAAACAAAAGACAACTCTTGTATTGACTTTGAGGTTTGAATCATAATATTATCTAGAATCTTTTATGTCTTTCTCTTCTGTCACATAATCATGTGACTTTGACAAATGTGACCACTCTGTGATAAATATCATATTTCTATCACACTTCTTCACTTAAGTCCAAAATAAAGAAAAAAAATAAACTTAAAAATATAATAAAAGAAAATAAAGTAAAGTCAAGTCAAGTTCATTGTTCACAACTCTAACAACCTCCATCTTTAAACCTGGTGATAATATATACTTAGACTTTATAGACATTTACACTGTATGTTTGTTAGCTAAGTTAGTATATTAGCATTTAGAACTATGCGGTATTAAGAAACAAGTGAGTCCAATGTCATACAAAAGTTATCTCTCTTCATGAAAAGATTATACCTGGTGCTCAACATAGTCAAGCTTACTACTGTTCTTAAAGACTTCATACCAAATCAATATATACTACTATTGCTAAACTTCATCATTATAGATGAAGAGAAAGAATGGGAAGTAGAGTAAGTCTTGGATAGTTGTTGGTATTGCCAATAGTATTAGTATCTCATTAAATAGTAGGGTTTTAGTTTAGAAATAATTTGTATTGGAGAAAGTAGTGGAGTTTCACTATCTAAACCTCCATACCCTGTAGTCTATATAGATATCCAAATTCAAAAGAATTAAGTTCAGGTCAATTTCTCTTGCTTCAAATTATAGTAATTTTAAATAGAGTATCACAAATAAGATACTTACTAGTTGTGATACTTGAACTTAATAGTGGTTCAGAGGTTCAGTATAAGGATGTGATGATAATAGATAATGGAAAGTATCAATAAGAATAATTGATATTGTTAAGTCTGAGGTCTAACCCTTAGATACAGAGATATATACATAAAAGAGTGATAGTCCATGCACAAGCTGTTGCCATCACATGATCAAAACTCATATCTTATAGGAGCTGTCATCTGTCATAGCAGCTGTCAGGCTAATTTTAGAAGATAACTAATTATGTCACTACATTGATATGCTTGTATCTCTACTAATACTTATTACTTTGAGACATATTATATATTGTTGTAGACAGATTGATGAGCACTTTCCAATGCAAGTTCAATCATGCAAATCCATTCAGCCATTTATAAGGTATTAGCAGACAAAGCTTTTATAGCTACTGATGGCCTGATATCTCAGTCATTTGTTGTTGCTTTTGTACATCCCACATATGTGTAGATAGCCCTCATTTGGGGCCTTCCAGCATAACTTAGTTTGTGAAAATTGGTCTACTAGTTGTAGAGATACAAGCTGAATGAAGTTTGTAACACTGTTTAAATAGAAGAACAGCAAGTGTTCTTAAAATCTTGTCTAGAGTAGAATAACCTTCTTAGGTCAACATTATTTACAATTCCCTTAGAGCAGTGGTTAGTAGTTTAGATAGTTAGTAGATAGTGTAAGGTGGAACAAGAAGAGGGCTCACTAGTACTTACAGAGATTGCTTCAAGCTCTAAGTATAAGTTAGAGAGTGAGACTAGCACTAGCTTCTCTTCATTACCTTTATATATGTTATTCCCTCCAACACCACTACCACTATCATCATCACCTTTACCAATTTCATCTTTTCCTCTTTATAATATAAGCCAACATGACCAAATCAACTGAGTTTCTAGATCAACAACAGCAGAAACAGCTTGCAGTACTGCAGGCACAAATCCAAGCTCTATTAGCAGTATAAGGAGGAGAAGCAACTTCTGGAGTAGGGGAAGTGACTAGGCCACAAATGTTTGACAGAAGTTCCAAAAAGATGTCAGGCTTTGTGATAGCCTACAAACTATATATCAAGATGAAAATGAGAAGAGTAGTAGTAAAGAAGCAGATATAATGGATACTATTATATGTACAAGGGGGATCAGCAGATGTATGGAAAAAGAATACATTGGAAGATTTAGAAGGAGATTCACTGAAATATGAAACAGTAGAGGAATTTTTGGTAGACATCAAGAAAGAGTTTGGAGAAGGAGACAAAGAGACAGTCAAGGTAGTAGAACTAAAGAGATTGGAGCAAGAAGGAAAAACAATAGAGGAATTTGTTTAAGAGTTTAGGAGGATAGTCAAAGGAAGTGAACATGAGAGAAGGCTGTCAAGATCGTCGACGGTGGACTTTATTTTATTTTTCTTTTTTCTTTTTCTTTTTCTTTCTTTTCTTTTTCTATTTTTAGAACAGCTCGGGTTAGGGTTGATTGGTCACGCCGTCACATCAGTCACAAGTTGATAGCAAAGTCACAAGACTGATCACGAGACTTGGGAGAACTTAGTAGAAGATTCGAGAACAAATGACGTCATACAACATGGACACCACATGTTGATCTCATGGACTACACATGGCTGTTTAGGGTAGGATGCACAGTAGCGAGCACAGACCATCTGTAGGGCTATATAAGGTAGATTAGTTTGTAGAAGAGTTCTTTATCGAGTTCTCTTGTATTACTCAATACAAGAGTTGTCTTATTATCCCACTCTAAGGATTTTAAGTCATAACAAAGGCCTTTAGTCAAAGAATTTGAGAGAAGCATGAATAAAACCATATGCTAAAGATTTATGGAGTCAGAACAGTAACCCAGCTCTATTAAACAATGGTACAATAGAGTTATTGCTTTAGATAGAAATTGGAGGGAGAGCAGGCAAGAAGAGGAAAGATTGAGAGGATAACAAGAGTAGGGACTACAAGCTTCTAGGGCAAATATCACAGAAGCACCTAAGTAGGTCATGGCATGACCTCAAGTATGGCCAAAGAGGCAGGAGATCTTTCAACAACAGGCACCAGCAGGGCTCACTTCAATGAAAAGAGTTTGTTGTAGCAACTACTAGTCACAAAAACCAATAAAGACATAATTAATAAATTTCAAAGATAGATATCATTGTGGAAATTACAAGAGAACTCAACAAGGAGTCTCTACTGAATTGCTACACTATTTATATAAGTTACAGATGGTTTGTACTACTAATAATTAACCCTACCCTAAAGTCCATACATTATCTATAAGTGTACCATATGTATACTATGAGGTAGACATGCTGTTAATATGCTCCTTGACATTATCCTTCTAGTCTGCTCTCATCCAGTCTAGGCCTATGACCTCACATCATGTGATATGTCATGTGACCACAGTCACATGCCTCTTCATCTTTAAGAAAAAGAAAAAGAAAATCAAAAGAAAAGAAATATTAAATCAAGAAAAATAGATAAAAGAAAAGGAAAAATGTTAGTGTCCAAGCACACCATAACAGGATTGAGAGAACAAATACAGCAATGGTATGCCCAAATCAGCAGACAGTATTTGTACCCCAACAAGACCTATATACTATGGATATGGATAGGGAGAGAAATTGTTATAGTTGTGGAGGATTTGGCCATCTAGTGTTATAATGCATCTGAACACTAATATTTTCCTTTTATCTAATTTTCCCAATTTTATATTTCTTTTCTTTTGACTTTTCTTTTTCTGTTTCTTTTATTTTGAATCTAGGATTAAAGCTAGAGTAATGTCATGATCATATTGTTACACATCAGTCACATTAGATGACATGGTTATAGTTACAGTCACAAGTCACAAGGCCTAGACTTAAATAGAAAGGATGAGAAGAATGACATCAAGAAGTATGTTAACAGTATGTCTATCTTATAGTATATATCTAGTGTACTCATGACTGACATATAAACTTTAGAACAAGGTTAAATTAATGTTAGCATGAACCATCTGTAACTTATACTTATATAAATAGGATAGCAATTCAGCAAAGACTCCTTGTTGAGTTCTCTTGTAATCCCTATAATAATATCCTACTAAGAGATTTATTGTTTGTGCCCTATTGGTCTTTGTGACTAGTGGTTACTACAACATCTAGCACAGAATTATAGGAAATTAATTATAGGCCAGGTAAAAAGGATAGAATATAAGAACAATTGTAATAATGGACAGAACAATTTAAATACAGAGGGAGATCTAATAGTCCTCAATTAGGTTTCAATAATAATAGATTTGCAATGCTTTCTAGAGTAATGGAAAATACATTCTGCTGCAACATAAACAATAGGGACATATTAAGAAAAGTGATAGTAAAAATCAGGCTGAAGAGAATCAATATGCAAGAAGGAGTTATGGTAGAAGCATTGTTGGATAATAGGGCTACAGGACTAGTAATAAGTTTGGAGTTTGCAAGAAAGCAGGAATTCAAGCTAAATAAAAATAAAAAGACTAATTTATGTGAGGAATGTGAATATGACTTTAAATAAGGAGGGGCTGATAGAACATATGGTGGAAGTAAACATTTACTACTAGAGACATAGGGAGAGGATGGAGATAGACATGATAGGAGGACAGAAGTGGAGTGTGATTTTGGGAATCCCCTGGCTTACTTACTACAACTTTGAGATTGACTGGAGAACAGGGGAGGTAAAAATGACAAGATGTCCAGATGAATATGGAAAGTAATGTAGACCAAAGCAGGAAAAATCAGGGTGGGAAAGATAGAAAGAAGAAAAAAAGAAAGAGGAAGAGAGAAAGAAATGAAAGGAGAAAAAGCAGAAAAGAAAGAAGAAAAGGCAGCAAAATCTGAGGAGGAGGCAAAATGGCTGGTGCCAGAAAGATTCTACAATTGAATCCATATCTTTTGCAAGAAAATCAGTGAAAGAATGCCTACAAGGAAATTATAGGATCACACTATCAATATAAAGGAAGAATTTGTAC
Organism: Leucocoprinus gongylophorus; assembly: GCA_022457215.2. NCBI lineage: Eukaryota > Fungi > Basidiomycota > Agaricomycetes > Agaricales > Agaricaceae > Leucocoprinus > Leucocoprinus gongylophorus. The sequence goes on from JAJOHK020000013.1 coordinate 40,598, forward strand.
TAAGGAAGGAGAAGATGTATCCATTGTTAAGAGAAGAGAGAGAAAGTGCACAAATTTATTTCTGAACAGTTAAGAAAAGGATATATCAGACTCTCAAAGTCACCTCAAACAGCACCTGTCTTCTTTGTAGGAAAAAATAGTGGAAAAAAGCATATGGTACAGAACTATAGGTATCTTAATAAATAGACCATGAAGAATAATTACCCTCTGCCTCTTATTTCAGACATTGTAGAAAATATAGGCATAAAAAGAGTATTTACAAAGATGGACTTGAGATAGGGGTATAATAATATATGAATAAAGGAGAGGAATGAGTGGAAGGTGGTGTTTATGATCCTAGAAGGGTCATTTAAACCAACAGTAATATTCTTCAGGCTGATAAACTTACCTGCAATGTTCCAGACTATAATGAACAAAATCTTGCAAGACCTCATCAATACTGGAAAAGTGGCAAGTTTTATAGATGATGTGATAATAGGGATAGAGACAGAAGAAGAGCATGAGAAGATAATAGAGGAAGTAGTAAAGAGGTTGGTAAAGAATGATTTATATATAAAACCCAAGAAATACAAGTAGAAGGTAAAGGAAGTAGGGTTTCTAGGAGTAATAATAGGACTAGAGAGTATCAAAATAGAGGAGAAGGTAAATGGTATTCTAGACTGGCCTACTCCACAAGGAGTTAAAGATGTACAGAAGTTTTTAGGACTGGCAAACTATTACCACTGATTTATTAAGGATTTTGCAACAATAGCTAGACTATTACATGATATGGTGAAGATGGAACAAGAGTGGGAATAGACAGAGAGGCAGAAGAGGATATTTAGAGAACTGAAGAAGAGGTTTACAAAAGAACTAATGTTAGTGGCACTGAACTTAGATTTAAAAAATGAGGATGGAAGTAGATGTATTAGACTACACAACAGAAGGAGTATTATCTATGGAATATGAAGATGGAAGATAGAGACTGGTAGCTTTCCTCTCAAAATCTCTCAATAAGACAGAGAGAAACTATAAGATCCATAATAAGGAGATATTAGCAGTTATAAGAGGATTAGAAAACTGGAGACATTTATTAGAAGGTGCAAGATTCAAGTTAGAGATCTGAATAGATCACAAGAACTTAGAATATTTCATAAGAGCACAGAAATTGAACAGAAGACAAGTAAGATATATTTTTTAAAATTTGACTTTACCTTGAAATATGTCTCAGGAATAAAAATAGGGAAGATAGATAGACTTAGTAGACAACCATATTGGAAAGTAGAAGTAGAAAAGGACAATGATAATCAAATATTTATTAAAGACCATTGGCTTCATAGTTTATCAGAAGTAGTAATAGAGGGACCAGAAATAGACATATTGGAGAAAATAAAAATAGCTAAGAGTAGGAACAAAGAAGTAGTTAGAGTAGTAGAAGAGATGGAAATAATGTGAGTAAAAGTATTAAGAGGAGAAGAGTAGCAAGTAGAGGGAGATCTAGTGTTGAAAGAGGGGAAAATCTACATACTAAAGGATGAAGCATTGAGGGTGGAAGTAATCCATTATATTATGATGTACCAGTAGCAGAACATGAGGGGAAGTGAAAGATGGCAGAATTGGTAACAAGAAATTATTGGTGGCTAGGGGTAATGAGAAATGTGGGAAAATATGTAGAGAGTTGTGATATATGTCAAATAATGAAGAACAGGACAGAATAGTTAGCAAAAAAGTTGAAGTTGAGTAAGGTTCCAGAAAAACCATAGACACATCTAACAGTAGATTACAAAGTTACTATTAGTAGCTAGGAAAGATGCAATTCTAGTGGTCTACAACAGGTTGTCCAAAATGACCTATTTTATGGCAACAATAGAAGAAACAATAGTAAAAGGACTAGTGAGATTGCTTAGAGACAATGTGTGGAAGTTACATAGGTTACCAGAGAGTGTGGTGTTAGACAGAAGACCACAGTTTGCAACAGAGTTAACTAAGGAGTTGAATCAAATGTTGGGAATTAAAACAAAGTTGTCAATAGCATTTCATTCACAAACCAATGGTCAGACAGAAAGAATGAACCAAGAGTTAGAACAGTATCTTAGATTCTTTGTTGATCATAGACAAAAGAATTGGCCAGAATGGTTAGTGTTAGCAGAGTTTGTATTTGACAACAAGATGTATTCAGCAACAAAGATGTCTCCATTTATGGCAAATTATAAGAGAGAGTTAAGAATGGGAGCAGACATTAGAAAAAAGAAAAAGTGGAAAAGGCAATAGAATTTACAGAAAGAATGAAGAAAGTACAAGAAGAGGCAGAAGCAGTGTTAAGAAAAGCATAGAAGGAAATGAAATGACAAGCAGACAGGAGAAGGAGAGAGAGAGAAGAATGGAAGATAGGTGATAAAGTAATATTGAGTACAAAAGATCTAGTATTCAAAGAATAACCAGTGAGAAAACTAGTAGACCAATATGTGGGCCTATATATCATTGACAAGATAGTTTTGATCAATGCAATCAAGCTGAGATTGCCAACTGCAATGAGAATTCATCCAGTCATAAACATTAGTCAAGTTATATGGTCGAAGAGTAGGTAGAGAGACAGAAGATAGAAGAAGTGAAACTAGTAGAGATAGAGAAAGTCAAAGAGTAGGAAGTGGAGAAAATACTAAACAAAAGAAAAATAAGGGAAGTAATAAAGTATTTGGTATAATGGAAAAGGTTCACAGCAGAATAGAACATATGGGAGAAGAAAAAAGACTTAGAAAACACAAAAGAAGCAGTAGAGGAATTCAAAGGAAAATTGAGTGCAAAAGTAAGACAACAAGAGAAGTTAGACTGAGTAGAGGAAAAAGAGTTTAGAAGAGGAGAACTGCTAGGAAAGTATATAGCAAAAAATATTATATAAATGGAATGATAGGAAATTTGAGAAGGAATATCTAAGGAAGTTGGAGAGAAACTGGTGGAAATAGAAGTCAGTTTCTTCTCCAGAGAAACCTTGAAGGGGAGATAATGTTAGAGTTGAAGACAATAGACTTTATTTATTTCAATTTCCTTCCCACTCTTATCTTTTCTTTTCTTTACTTTCTATGCTTGGGGATCTAGGGTTAGGGTTTAGTATGACATCATAGTCACATGGTCACAATGGAAGAATGTAGAAGATTTTAGTATGATGATGTCACATAATATATTTAACACATGGTCATTTAGGATAGGCTAAAAGTAGTAGAGCATGGACCATTAGTATTTAGTATATAAGGTAGATAGTCTTGTACAGAGTCCTCTATTGAGTTCCCTTGTATTAATCCAATACAAGATTTATTCACTTGACAAACTCTAAGGTCTTGAGTTTGTAACATTCTCCTTTTGCTTCTGCTATTCCAACTTTCTCTACTTTGGTCTCCACTACTTCCTATATTTCTCTGAATACCTCATCATCTTCACTTTTCCAGTTCTCTAATCAATTTCAGAGTTATGACATGCAAGCTATAGTATTCCTAAAATCACACTCCACTTCTGTTTACTGATTATATTAATTTATGTTCTCTTTCTATGCTTCTAGTAATAAATATTGACTTCTATAATATGTTCAATAGGTTTTTTCTTATTGAAGAAACTATTTATATTTCTCATATATATCAGTCTTTCTATTTTTTTCAACTTAAAGCCCTGCTTTCTTGCAAACTCTGAGCTCATGACTAACTCTATTGCCCCACTATTCAACAATATCTCCACTATCACTTCTTTCTGTATGTCAATTCTTTCCAGCCCAATTTTCACCATTACTTCTCCCAATATATTTCCATTATTCAGGTTGTAGCAGAATATATTATCTATTACTCTACTGAGTATTGCAAACCTATTATTACTAAAACCTAGTTAAGGACTATCAAACTCTCATACTCATTTAAATTATTTTGTCCATTATTTTCATAATTGATTCTTCTCCCTCATTACTATTTTTTGATTCCTGTCAGAAGCTAAGACAGTAGACTTATTCTTTCTCTATTCTAGTTTCTCATATAAAGTTTTTCTATTTTTCACTCATACTTTTTCTATCTTGTTTCTCTTTTTCTTCTTTTTTCTTTTTCTAAAAATAGAAGAAACAAGGTGCTGTGACAAGGTGTGACAATTGTCACACAAAACACTCATATGATGTCATAGAAGAATGGTATTATATGTTATAAAAGATAGAATAACTTTATTTATATAGACTCATAACATTTAGGGTAAACTAGATGTAGATGTGTACAGATCATGCACTAGAGGTATATAAAGTAGACAATCCTGTACTAAGAACCTTACTGAATTCTTTTATGCCTAACAATATTAGTTTCTTCTTTTGACCAAATTTTTGGGCTTAAGTTGTAACAATTTCTGCAATTCCTAGCTAAATGTCCAAATCTTCCACAACTATAGCAATTTCTATTACTCTACCTCCATTGCATATGGATTGTACCTTGGCATAAACCCTGCCTATTGATTTGGGTTTACAATAGCTCTATTTATCCTCTCAACTCTCTTTATTAGAATAAGCTCTGTTAGCACCCACTATTAGATCTCTTGTCTTCTTAGCCAAACTTGAGGCTGAAACAATCATTGTCCTTATGCCCTGTTATTGCTCTGCTTTGGTGCTTGATTCTCTGTCTCTCTTCTTTCCTACTCTCACTCCAATTCCTGTCTAAATTTGTCATTCTCTTATACCACTGTTCAATAGTGTCTGGTTGGTGTTCTGACTCTATGAGTCTTTGTTAGATGGTCCTATTCATGCCTCTTTTGAACTCTTCAATCAACAGCTGCCCCTTATATCTGCTTTCTCTTGTTGTTTTTCTGAACTCCTGAACAAACTCCTCTATCATCTTACTTTTTTGCTTTATCTTCTTCAATTCTGCCACTTTTAATATTTCATCATCTTCTCCACTAAATTCTTCTTTCAAGTCTGCCAGAAATTCTCCTACTACTTCATAATTCAATAACCCTTTTTCCAAATCCTTTATTATGTTTTCTTTCCAAATATCTACCAAGCCTCCTTACATATATAATAAAACCTACTGTACTTATTCTTCTACTATTACATTTCTCATTTTTATTTTTATATATAACCTACATGCTGTTAAGAAACCTAATACTTTTTCTGCATTCCTATTGAATATTTGTAGCTTAGCTACTTTTACATTTGATCCAGTGTTAGATCAGAGAATCTTCTCTACTACTGCTCCTCCCTGTTCTCCTGTTACTCTTACTGATAGTTATTGGATCTATACTTGCATTGCTGCAAGCTACTTCTGTTATTGTCTAATTATTTGTTGGTAGTTGTGCTAACTTGTGAAAGTAAGATGGTAGTTTGATTGATAATAGTGATATAGATAATAGTCGTAGTGTTGGAGGTGAGAATGTATATAGAGGTAAGGTGGAGCCAGTACTAGTCTCTCCTCTGATTCATATTCACTACTTGACTCAATCTCAGTAAGTACTAGCAGCACTCTTCTTGTTTATCTTATACTGTTTACTGACTACCTATACTACTAACTACTATCCTAATGAAAATGTATTTTTGGACTAAGAAAGTCTTTCTACACTAACCAGAGTCTGAAGAATGCCTGCCATTCTCTTGCATATATAGATTACAAGTAAATATTATAGTATAAAGCTTCCATATGAAAAAGTACAAGTACACTATATAATACTGTATACTTAAATAATGAGTATATCTAGAAAGAGACTTGTGATTGGTCCCAACTGCCCATGGCAACCTTCTGGTAGCTGTTACCAATCCTTTAGACCTAAGGTCCAATCTTGTTTTCTTGACTTTGAGTGGTGTTGCTCTTAGTTGAGAATAAATAAAGAGTAAGTTTGAAAAAAGGCTCTGAGCTGGGTAATTTCAAGAAGTGATATCAAGTTCTAATATTATAGTCTTAAGACCTTAGAATAGGTCAAGAAAAAGAACCTTGTATAAAGATTACATAAGAGAACTCCATGAAGTTTCTAGTACAAAATTGTTTATCTTATATATGCTAGACTACTGGTCTATACTACAGTTCTATTAGCCTACTTTTTTTTTTTTTTTTAAGGCAACAATTTATTACATGGGGCATGATGGCAGTCCATGCCTACAGAAGGAATTATGTATAAAGTATCAATACCCTAACCTTTTTATGTAATTACCCAACACAAAAGACTACTAAGGAATTGAACCCATAACCTCAAGTAGGTTTGAGGTAGGCATAATATATATGGACAGAGGTCTCTTCCACTATACCATCTCTCCTTCTATTAGCCTACTCTAAAGGGCCATATATTATTCTTAAAGTTAATATGTATAAAATATGCTGTATAATATCATCTCTTTCCATGATCTTCTACAATATTCTATTGTGACTTGTGACAGTGACAGTTTTTAACAGTTATGTATAATATCATACTAACCTCTAACTTTAAGTCTAAAGATAAGAAATGAATAGAAAATAAAATAAAAATGAGAAAATAAAAATAAATAAATACAGTTTATTATCTTCAACTCTAACATTGTGTTCACTGTCTGTCACATGGTCATAATTTTGGGTGATGAGATTTTAAAAAAGACTAATTAATCAAGTCTTAGTCAAGTATTTTGTCAGAGAAGTATTTACTTGGACTTATATACTAAGTTTATAATTGGAACTGTGGCTAGGAAATAGTAGTATAGAAGATAACTAAAGAGATATTATAGAGATAATTCTAGGTAATGAGTTATTAGAAAACAAAATACAAGAGACTAATTTGCATATGAATGAGTATTAATATAGAAGTATATATAAGTATAGTTAGAGTCCTAACTGGAAGTTAGAAAGTGAAAGTTTCAGAAGTTTCAAAAGTTAGTCTATAACATAGCCATAGCATGCCCAGGATTACATTTATCTTTTTTATATTGTACATATTTATTTTTGCTTTTTCTATGTCTCTTAAAACAAATATTTATCTCTACTTTATATATAACTGATCTTCCTATATTTAACATTCTATCCACATTCTTAACTAGTATTGCCCACTCCAATTTATCTAACTCTGCTCTCTTGCAAATTTAAAGTCTATAAACAACTCTATTGCTCTACTATCTAATAGTATATCTACTGTAATACCCTTATAAGTGTTCAGTTCCTCCAACCTTTATCTATACTTCTCTCAATGACTTCATTGTATCTCTCTCAATTTTTTTCCTGTTTCTTTATTATCCATACTATCTAGAATTAAAAACTGGTTTAATACTAACAGCTTCTTCTCTTTCTTTGTTTTTATCTTCTTTTCATCTGTTTTCATCTCTCTTGTATTCTAACACTCCTTCACCATATGATTTTTTTTTATAATAATAATATCTCCATTCTACTTATTATACAATTTCAACTTTTATATCTTCCTATCTTCCTTGCTTATATGTTCAAACTTCTTTTTTACTTTTCATTAATAGGAAAGTTCCTTTTCTACATTAATATATTCATTTATTACATCTAATCCTTTTATCAAATCAGTTCTTCTATACTTCTGCTATTTCTATTTCTTCTTGCATATATAAATAAAGAATACAATCCTAGTAGTCTGCAATAAGTTATCAAAAAAATAGCATATTTTGTGACAATGACAGAAGAAACCTCAGTGAAAGAGTTAGCATAATTATACTACTACTTCTTCTTTTCCACTGAATATTTACTATTACAATTTACTCTTTATTAACTTCTTTGTATCTTTTTTCTTCTTTTTGTCTTATTTTCTCTATTAATTCTGCTACTTGTTTTCTCATTGCTTCTATTCTTGCTAAATGTAAAGAGAAGTAGAAAATAAAGTGAGTAATAAGAAACTATTGGTAGCCAACTATCATAAAATAAACTACTCACTTCTTTGTGATATCTAATCCTTGGGTACATCCTTAGAGGTTTAGGAATGATTTAGAAGATGATGTTATTAAGTCTAAGAACTAATTCTCAAACATGGAGATATATATACAAAAGAGTGATGGTCTGTGTGTAAGATGTTTCCATCACATGATCAAAACTTATACCTGATAGAGGCTGTTATCTGTCATAGCAGATGTTAGACTAATTTTAGAAGATAACTAATTATGTTACTATATTAATATGTTTGTATCTCTATGAATACTGATCTCTATATAATGTATGATATATTATTAGAAACTATTTGATAAGTGCCTTCTAATGTAAGTTCAATCATATGAATCTGTCTAGCCATTCATGAGATATTAGCCAATGAAGCTTTTATAGCTACTGATGGTCTGATATCTTGATTGTTTATTGTCACTTTTGTACATCCTGCATATGTGCAGATAGCCCTTTTTTAGAGCTTTCCAGCACAACTTAGTTTGTGAAAATTGGTCTACTAGTTATGGAGATACAAGCTAAATGAAGTTTGTAACTCCAACAATAATAAGGAGATGTGTGGAAAATTGTGATCTATACTAAATAATAAAGAACAAAATAGAATCTCCAGCAGAGAAACTGATAGCAAATGAAGTCCTAGAGAAACTATAGACATATCTGTTAGTAAACTTTATTACAAAGTTACTATTAGTAGTAAGAAAGAATACAATCTTGGTAGTGTACAATAGGTTGTCAAAAATGATACACTCTATAACAACCACAAAAGAAACATTAGTAGAAGGGTTAGCAAGACTGTTTAAAGATAATGTATAAAAGCTATATAAGCTATCAGACAGTGTAATATCAAACAGAGGTTCCTAGTTTATACTGGATCTAACAAAGGAATTGAATCAAATTCAGACAAAATTATCTATGATATTCCATTCTCAAAAAGATGGACAAATCAAGTATATAAACCAAGAACTAGAGCAGCACTTGTAGCTCTTTGTGAATCATAGACAAAAGAACTAGTCCGAATAACTGGCTATAACAGAATTTTGCTGTCAACAGCAAAGCTTATACAGCAATTTAAGTTTTACTGTTCATCAAAAAGTATGGAAGAAAGCTACAAATAGAAGTATATATTAAAATGAAGAGAAAGATAGAGACAACAACAGAATTTGTAGAGAGAATAAGAAAGATATAAAAGAAAGCAAAAACATCATTGAAGAAGGCCTAGAAAAGATAAAGCAACAAGCAAATAAAAAGCAAAAGAAAGTAGAAGTATAGAAGAAAAATAATAAAGTAATGTTAAGTATAAAGAACTTAGTATAAAGATGCTCTCTACTTCATCTAAATTTGACTCTATAGCATCTGCAGAAGCCCAAGTCAACCCTATAGTCATCTTATTCTCCAAGCTCTACATTCTAGAGTTAAATATAGTAGACTCTATTTATTTTCATTTTTTCTTATTTTTATTTTATTTTCTATTTATTTTTCTTATTTTTAGACTTAAAGTTAGGGGTTAGTATGATGTCACACATAACTGTCACAACTGTCACACATCAAGTCATATAGATCACAAGTCATACAATTACATATCATACAGAAAGATTCTGGAACAATAATGTCATATCACATATCAATGGTATAAAAGGACCATAAAATCCAAAGTCCAATCCCAAAAACTTAGAGTTTGCAACACCAACTTCTATATTTGAAGTCTGATCCCAAAAATACAGAGATTTCTATACTTTTCCTAGTACTCTTTCTGCTTAGCCCTAACCACTTTCTGCACCTATCCAATCATCACTATATGCCCCTGGTTGACATCAGATAAGTATCTACTATATTCACACTGGGAGTGAAAGTCTACCTTGTAGACTTGGAAATATGTGGACTTATGGAATAATCTTGGCTTTAGCTTATATGCTGTATTGTCTGTCTGCTACATGGTCTCAACTTCAGATAAGAGGAAAAAGTCTAAGATAAGAGTGAGTGCTGATTGGTATATCATTATTGAATACCAGAGATCAAGTTCAATAAGAATTATCTTTGTCAATTATCAGACTAGTAAATTACAGTATAACTACTAGTCTTATATATAAGGACTGTCTATAGGAAATACTTGGGGTTTCAGTGGTGGAACACTAATAGAAGTATGACTCTGCTATGGAAGACCAAGTTGGATAGGAGTATCCCTGTTATGAAAGACAGAATATCTGAATTGTTGCATTACTGCCACAAGAGTATATTGCAAGGAAGGCAGGCTTGTAGATTAGATATTGATAGGACATTATTACTGCAGGGATGTATTTTCTGGATGGGTGGACTTAGCATATAACAGTATTCTCCTCTTAGAACTGAGCCTTTGAAGTTCTATTAAATTTATCCAAAGAAGCCCATAATAGTACCTAGGTCAACAATACATAAACAGAAAAGAGAAGTTTTTGCCTTTCTTCTATAATACTATGTCTTCTCCCATTCTTTCTGATATTTTGCAAAACAATGCTGAGATACTTGAAGAGCAGTGACAAGAGATACAGTATATGCATGAGGAAGAGCAACAGCTCCTGGTCTATCTACAGCAAAAGCCCACTATATTTAGTATGCTGCTCAAAAAGCAAGGAAAGAGTTGAAGGCCAAGGTGAGGGAAAAGGCTAAAAAAAATAGGAGCTTATGAAGAAGAAGAAGAAGAGAAGGTTGGAGTACATCTAATAACTCTGGAACAAGGTACTAAAAGAGAATACTGTCTTAAATGAGGGAGCTGAAGGCTCCCAGAATACAGAATCTGAGCATAAGAAGGTTACTCCAGAATATGAGAAGGAGACATGGCCTTCTAAGAAGGCTAAAGAGAAGAAACCAGCAAAGTACCATAGTGATGCTGGGATTAAGATGAGGAGCATTAACCTCTGTGAAAAATATGTGTGCACCAGGCAGGATTGTCTGGTACACAATTCAAGGTAAGTAACAGATTTTTTATTTTTATTTTTCTCTACTAATAGTGATCCCTTCCTAGTTGTTCTCTTGCCTATGACAGATATATCACTATTAAGCAGTAGTATATCCCACATATTAATACTAACATCCTAGCCATGATCTCTACCTATAGCAGAGTCTTAAGTGCTATCAAAAGAGTACTCCAAGAGCTCATAGAAGAATACCAAAGCATAGGAAAGTCCCTTCAGAACTTGATAAAGGGCCAGGAAAAGATCATAGCCCAATTAGCAAGGATTAGGGCCACAGTGGAGCAGAGATGGGGTTTGAGAGAGGAGAATAAAGAGGAGAGCAAGAAAGAAAGTAGAGATAATAAGAAAGAGTCCAAGGATGGTCCAGGGGAAAGTCAGGAGAAGATAAAGAAGGAAATCCAGTTATCTGTCTTCTGCTAGAGTAGTAATGTTTTGTTTTTTTTGTTTTAATTTTGAATTTCATTTTCCTGGTTTTGATATGCCTATACTATGTAAGTAAGAAAATCAAGAAATTGAAATAAAAATAGAGTCCAAAAATTTGAAAAGAAAACTCCATAAAGTACACTAAAGCTAGGATTAAATAAAAGTAAGCAAATAAAATATACTAAGAAAATGATAAAAGAATACCTATTAGAAGTGTACAGAGGCAGGAGACAAGTACAACAGCATGATCATGATAAAGGGAGTAGACTAGGCTTGGCAGGATATACAATATGGAAGTCAGATACCAAGTTGGTAATATAAGCAAGTTTAGATGTAGGGATCCTATCACAAATAAGCTACTCACTGGTTGTGATACTTGAACTTAATGGTGTTTCAGAGGTTCAGTATAAGGAGATAATAATAATAGGTGATAAGTAGTATCAACAGGAATAATTGATGTAAATTGATATTGTTAAGTCTGAGATTTAATCCTCAGACACAGAAGTATATATACAAAAGAGTGATGGTCTGTGCACAAGCTGTTGCCATCACATGATCAAAACTCGTACCTTATGGGAGTATTACAAATAAGATACTCACTGGTTGTAATATTTGAACTTAATGGTGGTTCAGAGATTCAGTATAAGAATATGATAATGGTAGATGATGGAAAGTATCAATAAGAATAATTGACATTATTAAGTCTGAGGTCTAGCCCTCAGATACAGAGGTATATATACAAAATAGTGATAGTCCATGTGCAAGCTGTTGTCATCACATGATCAAAACCCATACCTGATAGGAGCTGTCATCTGTCATAGCAGCTGTCAGGCTATTTTTAGAAGGTAACTAATTATATCACTACATTGATATACTTGTATCTCTACCAATACTTATTGTTTTGAGATGTATCATATATTGTTGTAAACGAATTAATGAGCACTTTCCAATGCAAGTTCAATCGTGCGAATCCATTCAGCCGTTCATGAGATATTAGCAGATGAAGCTTTTACAGCTACTAATGGCCTGATATCTCAGTCATTTGTTGTTGCTTTTGTACATCCCACATATGTGTGGATAGCTCTCATTTGGGGCTTTCCAGCATAGCTTAGTCTGTGAAAATCAGTCTACTGGTTGTAGAAATACAAGCTGAATGAAGTTTGTGACAAATCTACTCAGATTTGTCTTTAGTATTTTCATATCCTAGCTAGACTATCTTGTACAGAAGTTTGCATGCTCATTGGCAATTGATTTTGGAGCTTACTATCTGAGAAATTTTGTATTTGGGTTCCCCATCAATTATAACTGGAGTAGAGGCTAGCTATGTTCTCTCAGAAAAAAAGTTGGATATAGTAGGTTTGAGCATAGACAGATGGAAAACTAGATAGACAGAGCATATAGACTCTGGGAGATGGAAGATGAATAATAGTGTATCAGGCTGAAAATGATTTCATAGAGTTTAAGATATTCTTTAGAGAGTTTCTTTAAAGACTGAGTAGTTCAAAAGAACTAAGCCTTGACAAAGACTTTATCACCTACTTTGAAATCAGGAGTGGGGAAACATTGTGTATCAGCAGACTTCTGATAACACTATTGGGCTGCAGAAATTTCAGCTTTGAGAGTACTCTGTAACTCATTGAAATCTATGACAAAGTTGCAAGCTTAGAAGAAAGTAACATTACATTTAGGGTGAACAGTAATGTTCAGATGATATCCCTTATTAGCAAAGAATAGAGAGATACCAGTAGTAGCACTCAGAACATTATCATAAGCAAACTCTGCAAGAAATAGAAGTTCAGACCAGTTGTCTTGCTAGTAGTTATAATATACACAGAGGTATTGCTTAAGAATCTGATTCATGCACTTGGTTTATCTATCACCTTCAGGATAATAACCTGAAGTGAAGTGAAGCCACATGTCCAGAGCAGTGTCTAAAGAATAAAAGAAGTTTGACACAAACTCTGAGCCTCTGTTAGAGATGACATGGAAAGAAATGCTGTGTTTGGAGAACACATGAAGGACAAATAGATGTGCTAAGTCCATGGGCAGAGATAAATATTGCCTGCTTGGTAAGCCAGTTGACTATGACTAAGATAATGTCAAATATGGAGAATGACAAAAGTTTCTTGATAAAGTCCATAGAAACAGAATTCCATAGTTGTTCAGGGATAGGGAGTTGTTTGAGAGATCTGTAAGGCTTATGATGTTGTGGCTTAGATTGCATACAAGTGACACAAGACTTATAGAATTGTTGTATGTCAGCATAGAGACTGGTTTAGAAATATCTATGGTAAACTAGTTCCAGTGTTTTGTTTTGACTATAATATCTGATAAGGACATGATCATGATTATACTGGAGGACACATATGCAGAGGCTACTGGTGGATGGTACATAAATTCTGTTGTCAAAGAAGAGAAGACTGTTTGGGTCTATAGACTATTGGCTATCTGTAGAAATTTGTTTTGTAACAATTGGGTCACTAGAAAGAGCTGAAAGGATGTCTTGATATAAGATGTCCAGATCAACTATTGTAACTACACAGAGAAAAGAAAAGAGGAGGACAGTAGCTCATATAGAGGCCACAAGTTGTTGTTGAGTGAAGATTGGTTTGAAATTGTGAGAGTTGACTGTGGCATAGCCAATATTCCTCTCTTTAGGATAGATGTCCCACTGCCTAGTGAGAGTGTCTGGTTTGGTGCTAAGATAACCAGGATGGAACTTAATGACAAGGTTGAACTGAGAAAAGTACTCAGACCACCACACTTGTCTCTAAATCAATATCTTGGTAGTGGAAAAATACTCAAGGTTTTTATAGTCTATAACAACATCAATGGGATAGGCTGGACCTTCTAGATAGTGTTTCCAAATTTTGAAGGCTTCAAAAGTGGCAAGTAGTTTCTTGTTATATATATTGTAGTTTAACTCTGTTGCAGTAAAAGTATAGGAGTGAAAGATAACTGGATAGACTTCATTTTTTTCATTAACAATAGAAAGAATTGCAGTAAGAGCATAGTCTGAAGCATCAGTTTCCACAATGAGTTGAGCATTAGGAATCCAATAAGTAAGAATAAGAGCAGAAACAAATGTCTTCTTGAGAGAGTTAAAAGCATCATAATAAGAAAAGTCAAATTTTCATAAAATGTCCTTCCAGGTGAAGCATATCAATGGAATGACAATGTCCAAATAGTTAAAGATGAACTAGTAATAGAAATTAGCAAAATCTAAGAAAGATTGAATATTCTTAACTTTCTTGGGCTCCAGCCAGTCTTGAATAATCTTGACTTTATTGCTGGACATAGTAAGGCCAGAAGAAGAAAGGATGTATCCCAAATACTCTACCAACTCAGAGTAAAATTCATATTTCTCTACTTTAGTATAAAAACTAGCCTTGTAGAGACACTTGAGTACTTTCTTAACATTCCAGTTGTCAAGATCACAGAAAGTGGACTTAGTTTCTTTTTATTTTCTTTCTCATTTTTATTTTATTTTTGATTTATTTTTTATTTTTAGAACTCTGGGGTTAGGGATGGAAGTGATCTATCACACTGTCACATCATTCACATCTGATGGTGTGGTCACAACATTGATTACAGAACTTAAGAGAAGGGAGTAGAAGGTTCTGAAACAAAATAACATTATACAACATAGACACTACATGTTGGCCTCATGCTTTACATATGGCCATTTAGGGTAGGGTGCACAGTAGATAGCACAGACCATCTGTACAAGTATATAAGATAGTCTATTTTGTAAAGAGCTCTCCATCAAGTTCTCTTGTATTATCCAATATAAGGTTACCTCATAATCTAACTCTAAGGGTTTTGAGTTATAACACCAGTGATGTTTGAACATGTTATTTGAGTAGATGAGTATATCATCCAAATAAATCATAATACAAATATCCAAAAGATTAGAGAAAATTTTGTTCATAAATTGCTGAAAGACTACAGAATCATTGATAAAACCAAAGGATATTACAGACTACTCAAATGATCTATAATGTGTTTTAAAAACAGTCTTCTATTCATCACTATTGGCAATGTAAACCAAATAGTAAGCATGGTGAAGATCTATCTTTGAATAAACTCAAGCTTTGCAAGGTGAGTCCAGTAGATTGGAGATGAATGAGAATGGATAGTAATCCTTTTTGGAAATACAGTTAAGACTGTAGAAAACAACATAGAGGCATAAGTAAACTATCTTTCTTGACAAATAAGACTGGTATACTATGTGGAAAGAAAGTTGGTCCAATAAAATCTATATCAAGGTTTTCCTTAATAAATTCCTTAAGAGCCTCTTGTTTAGATGCTAAAAGAGAGTATATAGGACCAACTAAAGGTTGAGCACCTTCCAGATTGATTTGGAGATTATAAAGATAATAAGAAGTAAGGACTTTAGCTTTAGTTTTGCTAAAAACATCAGCAAATTCATGATATTCAGAAGGGATGTTGGAAATATCAGGAGCTTCTACAAGTTTTGTGGAGTTGGCCTAAATTATCAAACTTATAAAGTTTGGACCCAAGTTTCTTTTAATTTTCTTTTAATTTTAATTTTCTTTTAGTTTCTATTTTGGAAACTAAGGTTATGGTTTAGTGTGATATAACAGTCACATGATCACATTAATAGTCACAAGTCATGTAGTAACAAGGGAAAGATGTAAAAGATTTTGAAAAGATAATGTTATATAACATATTAACCTTAAGGCAAACATATAATTATTTAGAGTAGGCTAAAGTAATAGTGCACAGACCAGTAGTCTGAGATATATTAGATAGACAATCCTGTACAGAGTTCCCTATCAAGTTCTTTTGTGTTAACCCTAATACAAGGTTCTATTCATTAATCAACTCTAAGGTCTTTGAGTTGTAATATGAATATTCAAAGAGCAAATACAGAGTTCAAAATTACTAGAGCCTAAAAGTTTTGATACTTGTAAGAATGTCACAGCACCAATGATAGTGATGTTAGGTTGCTCAGAGATAAACAGAGATCTCAGATACAAGTATAGAAACTACAGGATCTAATGATTACAAAGAGATATCAAGAGATGACAGAAATGCCAATGGTATGTTTGCCATAATGCAAGAGAGAGCAAGATTTTCCTGCAAAAATGAATAGATGTTTATCAATATATTTGCCTAGTCAATTAGTGAATTGTATTAGACAAGCCAGTTATATCCAAGGACCACAAAGCAGGAAGAATCAAGTGAAGTGACATAGAAGTTCAGATTCATACAATCACTGGTGGGAAAAATTATGGGCAAGTTAGCAGTTTCAGAGATAATACTGTTTGATGAACCATCAAACGAGCAAAAGGTAACTAGAGGAGATGTCTTCAGGTAGTGAATATCCACAAATTTTGAGTCTACAAAGCAATAAGTAGACCTGGAGTTGATAAGAACTCAGAATGGAATTTTATTAAGGTAATCCTGACCAAGGATCAAGAGAAAAGTAAGGGAGACAAAGAGTAAATAAGGATTAGAAAGAGCAGATGCATTGAGTCAGATGGGACTTGTTACTGTATAGGGAAGTTCAACACAGCTGTCAGTCTATGTGGAGTCCTGGAAGTTGCTCTCTATTTTTCTGAGGGTTTTTCAAAAGCAGTTACTAAAGCACTACAGCCCTTGGGAGTAACTATGGTCTGCTTCTTAGGACAAGAGTCTAACTTGTAGTCTTCTGTACCACAATAAAAGCACAGGTTGTTTTCAAGACACTTCTTGTGCTTGTCACTAGTTAGCTTGCCATTGTTAGCCAGCTTGGAAGAGAGGTCTACTTATAGAGAATTAAACAGAGAACAGAGATGGTTTAGAAAAGAATGTCTTAGCAGATGAGGCCACTAGAGATGTATTTGCCTTGTTCTGGAGGGCTATAGCATTACTAGTAGTAGAAGCTTTCCCTTATTTCTAGAAGTGAGACTCAAAAGCCTCTTTTTCTGCCTACCTGGTACGGTGGCATTTTCAGTTACATTCTCAGTAGTGGTAATCTATATTCATTGCTAAAGTGTATTTATCTTGGAATAAGGTAGGTTTTCCTTATTCTCAGATGAAATAGGATCCTGGATCTGATTTTGAAGACCCTGGTAATAGTAGTGGCACAGAACACTATTTCTCCAACCTAATTGGGAGACATTGTATATGAAATCTATGTTGTAAGTGGAAATCTTGTTGCCAGGCTTCATGTGGAGATTATCCAGTATATTGGCTACTTCACCAATGAGGTCTAAGAAACCAAAATTTCAACAGAGCTCATTAACAAAAAGGTTCTAATTGGAGAGCCAGTCTTGCAGAATATCCTAGTCTTCCTGGTTGAGGCCCACCTCAAACCAGTCCTAGGCTACTTCAGTGAGGTAGGTCATTGCAAAGTTGATTTTTGCAATGTCCATGTCAAATTTCATTAGATTAGTGCAGAAGTAAAGATGATATTAGAATAAGAAATTATTGAGCTTATCAGGCTCAGTGCTGCTGAAGGTGTTAGAAATATAGACTTTAGTTCCCCTTGAATTAGTATTGGGACCAGGAGTCTGATTAGCATTAAGTATATTAGCAAGTCAACCAAGTACATCAGCCAACTGTTCATTAGTATTATCACTCCAACAGAATTTTAACCATGGGCATATAGAAGAAGTAAATTTATTAACTGTTAAACTAGTAATATGATTAATGGCAGGAGTATTCTCCCAATTAGGATTATTGTCCACAGAGATGATTACTTGAGCCAGAGATAGGTGAAGCTGTCTGGTCAGATTAAATGGTACTAGATAGAAATCTTAGAGATGATTGGCCTTTTTAATAAATTTGTCTTGAACATTATAAAGCATTTGGCAGATAAGTGAGGTGATCACTGAAATACAAAATAGTATTGAAAGATATCCCAAGCAATGGGACTGAAGTTGACATTGAAGAATTATAGTAAGAAGCTATCTGGGCTTTGAAGTGCAAAGTTGTTTTACAGGTAGGACTGCAATAGAGAATTTAGTAGATAGAACTGCTCAGAAGTAACAGTAGACTTGGGAGTCTGATAATACTATCAGGTATGGTTTACACTAGGAGTAAAAGTCTGCAAGGTGGACTCAGTGATGTGCAAACTTATGGAACAACCTTGGCTTCAGCTTATGTGCTGTGTTATCTATCTGCTATGTGATCACAACTTCAGATAAAAGGAAAAAGTCCAAGATAGGAGTGAGTGCTGATTGGTGTGTCACCATTGAATACTAGAGCTCAAGTTCAATAAGAATTATCTTTGTCAACTATTAAACTAGCAAATTATAGTATAATCACTAGTCTTATATACAAGGACTATCTATAGGAGATGCTTGGGATTTCAGTGGTATAGCCTCTATTGCCCCAAGTGGAGGTTTCAGTGGTGGAACACTAATAGAAGTATAACTCTGCCATGAAAGACCAAGTTGAATAGGAGTATTCCTGTTATAGAAGACAAAATATCTGAATTGTTGTATCACTGCTACAAGGGCATATTGCAAGGAAGGCAGGCTTGTAGATTAGATGTTGATAAGACAGTATCACTGTAAGAATGTATTTTCCAGATGGATGAACTTGGCATATAACACATTTCTGGCTTGGTTAGCACTGTCTTTCCAGATTGGAATGTATTCTAGAGTACTTAACATAGTAGCCACCCCTAGGAGACCTTATTTTGTTCTCTTATATTTCTCTTGGAGATGAGTCTTTGTCTGTTGTATTATGTAAGAAATAGACTTAAGTTTCCCCTAGAGTGAACTCTGTGAATTTCACAGACTTTTATCAGTCATCCTAACAAATAGCATATAATATACATGGCCTTTAGGTTAAGCCAAAGCTCATATAGCATAAACCATTAGTTTAGTGTATATGAGATAGATATATTGTACTAGAAACTCTATTGAGTTCTCTTATGTTAACCTAATACAAGATTTCTTTGTTGACTTAACTCTAAGTCTTTAATTATAACACTATACTAATATCCTGCCATAATACTGTTGGACTCTGTTTATCTCCTTATGACTATTGACACTTTTTTTAGCTACTGCCAAATAAGCTTTCACTATATGGCAACATTACACTAGGATTTTTAACCATATAGCTTTATTATTCTGTAGCTAGGTTACTAAATATTTTATCTAATGTTTTGTTTGATTGGTATAAATTCTTAGATACTTAAAGTAACTGTCATCTCTAAGAAACACCATCCTGTTCTCTTTGAAGTCATAATTCCCACTGCATCACTGCAGTCTTCTTTTAGTTGCTCTAATACTTAGTATCTAAGAAGAGGTCAATAAAGAAGTTAATAGAACAATATGTTAGCTCTTATATGATAAAAGAAGTGATATTTGTAAGAAAATCTGCTTCTGACCTTACTAAATTCTACAGTTTTTTTACTCCTATCAGCCTATACCTTACCTCTACTGAATATTACAGTCTTTTTTAAGTAACCCTACTTGTTATGGTATGCTTAGACACTAATATTTTTCTTTTCCTTTTATCTATCTTTCTTGATTTAATATTTTTTTCTTTTGATTTTGATGATGAAGAGGCATGTGACTGTGGTTACATGACATGTCACATGATGTGAGGTCATAGGCATAGACTCTGAGAGAAAGGATTAGAAGGATGATATCAAGATATATGTTAATGGCATGTTTACCTCATGGTTGATACATAGATATTAGGATATGATTATTTATTACTAGCATAGACCATATATCTATTATATAAATAGGGTAGCAGTATATTGGGGACTTCTTGTTGAGTTCTCTTGTAATACTTACTTGATATCTGCCTTGAGATTTATTGCTTGTATTGCTATTGGTTTTTTGACTAGTAGGGTAAAGTCCATAGAGTTTAATGCTCCCAAAAGAATATAAGTTATATTATCTTAACTAGGTATAAGCAGTGTTTACCTCTAGGAGAAACCTAAGAGAACAAGTGTTATGACTTAAGCTCTTGAGTAAAGACAAAAGATGACTTTTATATTGAGTAACACAAAAGAACTCAATAGAGTTCTAAGTACAAGATAGTCTACCTTATATACTACAGATTGTAGTCTGTGCACACACTAAAACTAACCTACCTTAAAGTATATATGCTTTTCATAACAAATTACTATCATACTATATAACATCACTTATTTCAGAACCTTCTGCATCTTTCTTTGTGTCATGTGATTGTGTAATCATCTATGTTCAAAATAAAGAAATATAAAAAATGAGAAATAAGGTAAATAAAAAAATAAAAAATAAAAATAAAATAGAAAGAAAATAAAAACAAAACTAAGTCTACTACTCACAACTCTGACAACAAGATCTCTTAAAGGCAGAAGCTATTCTAAATACTACAGAGTATATTCTAATCTAACAAAATAGTACTGACATGACCAAGGAATAATTTTGTCTAGATAGTTAGAAACTCTAATAGAAGTATCTAGAATATTAGCTAACAAAGAAAAGATGTTTATGGTAATGACAGATAGGACAGGACTATGATGGTATACAAGACTGTACTTAATAGAATTCAATGGTAGGAAGTAGTAGAGTTGGCTTAGTAAACTCTATGGAATTAATAATAAAATAGTGTTCAAAGTTTATGGTCTAAGGAGAATAGTAAACTCTATAGGCTTTATAATAGCAATATTTGGGTGTTGGAATTGGATAAAAGAACTGATCTTTTTACAGGTCCTTATTTACCATCTAATATCTCATCTATTGCTAGTTATTTATATTTGTCATCTATATTATCCCAAACTTACTGTCTGCTGTCTGCTTACCTTCTATCATTGTTTAGTAAGCTTCTACCATTCTTTAAGTCTATTATTCCAGAGAGTTCTATAATTCCTGGCTATTCCTAGTCATATTAGTACAATAATTCTGTAGTTATATCAAAAATATTTCTTTTGATTAGTATGGACTACTAGAGTACTTAGGATTATTTTTATTTTTAGAAAACCTTATTTATGTTTGTTCAATAGATAAGTTATATACCTAGTAAATGTTAAACAATACACTTAGATTCTTTCTGGAATTTTTGAGTATCTTTTGTACTTCTGTTTAATTATTCTAACTGTTAGGGAAACTAGGCAGAAATATGAGGTTTGTGTTTCAAGCTCCAGGAAAACCTAAGTATATTGACCAAATACACTCAAAACACAACTTATCTCCAGAAATATCTAAGAAAATAAAATAGGATTTCTAAAGACAATGTTATAAACTAAGAGACTTCTATTTCCTAACTTCCAGTTAGAACTCTAACCATACTTATGTATACTTCTACATCTATGCTTGTTTGCATATAGATTAGCCTCTTATATTTTATATCCTAGCAACTTATTATTTAGACTTCTAGTTATCTTACATCCTAGAAATCATCTTTATAACATCTTCTTAGTTATTTCCTATACTACTATTTTCTAGCTACAGTTTTAACTATAGACTTAGTATTTAAGACTAAGTAAATACTCTATAGTACTCAGTCTAGAAATCAACTATGATTCAACTAAGATCCAACTAAAGATCTCCTAACAACTTCTCACACTTCTCTAACTAAGCTATTAGTTAGTCTACCCTAATACCTTGTCATTCAAAATTATAACCACATAACAGACAGTAGGTACAATATATAAGTTAAGGCCAAAGTTATTATCTGGAATCATATTACCAATCTGTGGATAAGCTTCCAAGCTTGATCCACAATCTAGATACTTGCTCAATCTCACAGGTATCCACATCTGTTCCCAGATAAGTTTCCATACTTGATCTAACCTCTTTCTTATGTGATTGATTGTGAATATCTGCTTGAAGTGAGTTCCATTTGTCTAACAACACATTGACAGACAACAACTATTCTATATACCTAGACTTTATATTCTAATCTTCCAGATCAGCTGAAACAAGTGAAATAACAGCACATATAGTATGTATTAGAACAACTAGGAAAAGTTTATTGAATATGAGTTTACAATATCTCTAGAAAAACCTAAGTATATTAGCTATATATTTAGACAATATAACTTATCTTTAGAAGAACATAAAAGAATAGAGTAAGGTTTCTAGAAGTAATAGACATTCTATATACCTATGTTATATATTCCAATCTTCTAGATCAGCTGTTATATATCAAGTCCATCCATTCCAAAAACACATCCTCATAGTGATAATGCAATAATTTAGGTATCCAGTCTTCTATGACAGAGATACTCCTATCAAATTTGGCCTTCTATAGCAGCATTTCCCTATCTAACTCTTTTATTATTTTATTACCAAAATCTCTGCTCAGTGCTATGTACTGAAATCCCTTAGTATTTCCTATAAATCTGACTTATATATAGAATTAGTAGTTACACTGTAATTTGCTAGTCTAATAATTAATGAAGATAAGCTCCTCTTGAACTCTATTCTTAGTATTCAACAGTAATATACTAATATCAGTACTCACTCTTACTTTGAAATCCATCCAATTCTCTGAAATTGTGACCATATGACTAACAGATGGCATAGTATATAAGCTAAAGCTAAGGTCATTCTAACAAGTCTATATCATCAAGCTTCTAGCACAGAGTTTTACATACTCTATATATTCCTTAGCCAATCCTATAGACTTTTACCCTTTGATGTAAACCATGCCTAACATCAGCTTACTTCATGAAAAAATGATAAGAACAGCATGACTAGGAATATTTATAATAGAAACATTTAGAATATTAGCCTAGAAAGAAAGTAAAGTTACCATTAGCAACTGATGTAAAAAACAGTAATAATAAACAGTATTGGACTTGGTAAAGATCAGTAATGGAAAGCAGTAGAGTATCATATGCAAGTCCACTCATCTGAAAATTATATCCCTGCAGTGATATCATCTCCCAATTGTACAAGCTTGCCTTCCATAGCAGTCACCTTTCTTGCAACATGCCTTATGGTGGTGCTGCAACCATCTGGGTATTCCATCTTCTATAATAGAAATACTCCTATTTGACTTGGTCTTCCATGACAGAGTTACTCCTGTCAGTATTTCAACACTGAAACCTCTGCTCAGGGTAATAGAAGCTATACCACTAAAACTCTAAGTATCTCCTATAGTAGGAACTCATATATAAGACTAGTAGTTACACTGACATTCATTAGTCTGATAATCAATGAAGATAACTTCTTATTGAACTCAATCTCTGGTATTCAATGGCAACATACCAAATTAGTACTTACTCCCATCTTAGACTTCTTCTTATTCTCTGAAATTGTGACTATGCAGCAGACAGATGGCACAACACATAAGCTGAAGCCAAGGTTGTTCCACAAGTCTGCACATCTCCAAGTCTATCTTGCAGACTTTCACCCTGGTGTGAACCACACCTGATATAGAGTCAACTAAATAAACCCCATAAAGTTAGTAATATTTGGCATTCTGGAGGTGAAGAGAAATCTGTGACCTTTGGCAGTGATGTAAGAATCAAAGAATAGGTTCTCTTACAATATGATCAAAAAATATCAAAATAATAGCAGAACCCTTAGTATAGAGAGTTATTTGATATTTAGTCTCATAGAGTTATATATAAATGACAACTTGAGAACAGATAGAGTTTAGAGCTGTAAGTGTAAAGTAGTTGGTTCATTACATCTACTTCCCCTTCCAGATTGCTATAGCTCAAAGAAAGAAGTACTAGTCAAAACTTGATTCTGAAAAAGTACACCACTTGAATAAACCATAGAGCTTAGAGATTCAGCTAGTGGAACTTAGCCACTCTGTTCATTATGAATATATCTAAAACATTTTCCCAATAGTTTGCTTCTTGCCTGAATTCTTTCTATTTAACTAAGTACTAATATCTCTTACAGTACTAGTAGTTGTCCAGAATCTTCTCAACCTCCCATTCTTCTTCTCCATCAGTAATAGTAGGATCCAGAGAGAACTTTGAGCATCTTTTAGATATTGTGTCCTTAAATACAGCAATCAACTTGATAATATTGAATACTAGATATAGTTTGTATAAAGTAGGTGAAAGTTTCAGATAATATAATATAGATCTGACTTATTTCTCTACTACATAAAGTCTAAGATGTCAGTGTAACAATCTGGCTGAAAGACATGTAATGTAGATATTTAAAGCATTGAGAAACATATTATCACCAGGTTTGAAAACATAAGCAGAGATACATTACTAGTTATGATACTTTGTCATGTTATTTTAGATCATAAGCTTTATCTCTTCAAGTACTAACTTTATTCACTTTATGAACTTCATAATACTCTCAAGCTTTAACTCTTTCCAATGCAGTTCAAAACCTACTTTAGGGAGACAAATAGTATCTAAGAAGAATAGAAGTTATTGAGTAACTATATGAATACAATTGTTATGCTAGAATTCTGCTAGTAGCAATAAGTCATACTAGTCACTCTGTTTATTCACAAAAAACTAGAAATATTAGTCAATCTCTTAGTTAATGCATTCTGTCTATCCATCTGACTATAGATGTTATGCTATTGATGATATAATTTCAATCCCAAGCATACAACATAATTACTTGGTAAGAAGAGCTATAAACTAGGAACCTCAATCCAAGACCACATAAATAGAAAGACTATGTAACTTCTGTACATAATGTAGAAAGAGTTTTATAACATCCTTTACAGTAACAGTAGTATAGGTTAGAATAAAATATTTTATCTTGGTCATTGAATCTACTATAGTAATCACTGTGTTGAACTTTGCAAACTCTAGAAGTTCCACAATAAAGTCAATATTTATGATCTTCCATCTTTTATTTTGTATAACCAGTGGGTTTAGCTCTCCAAGAAATAGATATTGGATGGACTTAGTTCTTATACAAAGATCATAAGTACTAACATACTAGCCAACATATATTGAAATTTAGAGCCACTAGTAATTCTGAGATATGTTATGACTCAAAGATCTTAGAGTAAATTAATGAATAGAACCTTATATTGGGTTAACACAAGAGAACTCAATAGAGAACTCTTTACAGGATTGTCTACCTTTTATACTAAAGGCACATGGTCTGTGCTATGTACTTCTAGCCTACCCTAAACAGCTATGTGTATATCTCAAGGCCAACATACATTGTATACATTGTATAACATCATTTTTCCAATGTCTTCTATGCCTTTCTTCTTGTGTCACATGACTAACCCTAACTCTAAGTTCTATAAATAGAAAAATATGAAAATAAATATAAAATAAAATAAAAATAAAAAAGAAAATGAGAAAAAACTAAGTTTATACTTTTCATTCTTAACAAGATACCAATTCCAGTGTTTTTACCTACCAGTATATCCAGCTATCCTTGAGTCATGATAGAGTGAGACTATTTATTAATATAGATCTAAGGAACATATATCTTACCACAAAGAAGAAGAAGTCTATCACTTTCTGACCACTCTAAGAAATATAGAGACCTTGTTGAAGACTATTGGAGTTTGTGTTTAGCTTTGGCCACTCAGTCCTCTTACTTTGTAAGACAAGTACCATATCAGATATCTATCAGGAAAGGCTTTTCTTCACTTTCAACAGCTATATCTTTCAGGACTCAAACTGTTAAGAACTCCAACTTTATGAGCACAACATCTTGATTGTCTTGAGGACCAGTGTTGCAATCTAATCTCTGAAACAGTGTATCTAACTTACTCATAGTCCTTTCTACTTAATAATAGAGTAGAAAATCAAACTGTGCCAGATACAAAGACTACTATATTTGTCTTCAGTTGAGTCTTTTGCTATCATGAAGTACTCCAAGTTCTTATGATCCATTCAAATTTTGACTAAAGTTTTGGATTGCTCAAGAAAGTGACACTACTCTTCCAGAGCTCTAATAATTATTAGTATCTTATCATTAATCTTGTAGTCACACTCAACAGGAGAGAAAGACTTACTAAGGAAATCAACTGAATACTACTTGCTATCCTTCTTAGATTCTTGAGTGAGTCTGTTCCTATTATAAAGTCCAAGCTATCCACTTGTATTCAAAATAGATCAAAGGTATTAGAAGAGAACAAGTGTAGAGGTTATAGCTATTTTGAGTGCATCAAATACCTCTTGTTCTTTAGCATTCTAGGTTTAAATACTAATGCTTTTTGTGACATTGAAAATAAGTAGGCAATATCTAAAAATTTATAGATAAATCTTTGGTAAGAGTTAGCAAATACAAGGAGAAATATCTATGAGTTAGTTTATATCTTTGAAACAGGCTAGTTACAAGCTCCAGCCACCTTTACTGGGTTTATCTTAAATTAGTTCTTTGAAATTACTAAATCTAAGTACTTTATCTGCTATTATGATATGATATTATAAGTCTAAAAGGTAGTTGAATGTTCTAGTATGGTGATGTTAGAGAGACATGGCTATGGCATGTCCACCTTGTGATAATGGTATAATAGACTCATGAATAATATATGGACATTAGAGTAGGCATTTTAGTATATAGCATAGACCAAAATGTATTGTTATATTATAGTAGGAGGTTCTCTGTTGAGTTTTCTTGTAAATCCCAATATGAGAGTAATAGAGATATACTAGTCCTACTTTAATTTTGTATGTATTTTTGTCACAGTATTGGTTACTACAGCATCTGCTGTTTTTCAAACTTGCATTTCTTAGAACAAAGAAATAGCTTATACTCAGCTAAAACTTTCAGAACTCTACCAACTATCTTATAATACTCCTCCAATATCTGAGTAAAGATCAGAATATCATTCAGATTACACAATAATATTCTGAAAAATATTGTTTATCATAGTCTAAAAAGCAGCAGGACTGTTTGTCATACCAAGGAATATCACCAGGAAGTTTAAAAAGTCTTCTATTAGTATAGAATGCTACCTTCTACTTATCTTTAGTCTTAATATACATGTTGTTGAAACTCTAGTAGACATCTAGTTTAGTAAAGTATTTGGTGCTCTAAAGTTTCAAGACAAGCTTGGAGATTAGAGAGAGCTGTTATGATCACTACAATCTATACCTCATGTTCTACAGATATTTACCTTATGTTAGACATATATTGAGGTTTGTTTCACTTGTGACTCATATTTAACTGCATCTTGCATTATCCTCATGTTTTATCAGTAAGCACCTCATGTAGTAGTAGAGGCTTTATCATGTTTTCCTTATTCTTCTCTTATTGTTTCCTCAAAAACACCTAACCTATTCTTCATAGTTATTAGGTATATATAGTTGTAGATAAAGTCCTGTATTCTTATGCTTTACCAATTGATCATTTTCTTTATTCTTTCTCAAATCTTTGCCT
>JAJOHK020000014.1:0-67768 GCA_022457215.2 Leucocoprinus gongylophorus
TATGATCGTGACATCAGAGAAGCTGAAATTAGCAACAACCGTAGCCTTCAGTTCCCTAAGAATGGGGAGGTCAGTATTGTTCAACTTTGAGGCTTGCTTTCTCATTTCCGAAGCAGATCGGTCTTACCACTCTGGGTTCATGGTGGGGGTGAGTGAATTCCGTGTTTCTTTGATCGTATGAGGTTAATGGATTCGGGTTCAATCATAGAAATACGGTAAGTAGTTCAATTATGTGATTTCAGGCGTTTGAATGTGGCTACCAAGGTACCGTTCACCGGTGCTGATGGCTTGGGGACTCCAGTCCGTCAATTGGCCTCGGGCGAGACGTTTGGGTAAGGTGAAATTCCTCCAGCCGATTGTTCGAGATGCTCACGCGCGCAACAAAGGCCTACCTCATGGTGATGTCAAATGTAAATTATGAATATTTGTGTATGAGTAACGACCACAATCTTGGAGTTGTGTATTTTCTGAGCGCGATTGCGATGTAGGATGGCCTCGACGATATACTATTTGCCATCATACTCAGTATTCTGTCCCGTAGCTCAACCTGTTCTTGTTGGGCATCAAAGAGTCCGTGCCTCGCCAGTTTCAAGTTCCGCCAAAAAAGTTCCGCAAGAAAGACAAGAATGAGAGAAAGTAATCTGTTTCGTACTGGAGGTGAATCCCGGAAGACTCGTAGCATTTCCCGCTCGGTTTCAAGCCTACTCTTCTTCCTTCTTAAAATTATTGTTATTTACTTAAGAAATTGTCTAATTTAAAGTCTCGACCTTGGTGAAGTGTGTCTATTTCACGTGTTAAGCAGGCATGTACCACAGTCGTGTTGAGCTCTCTTTTTTGAGCTCCTTTACCAGTCTAATCAATGTCTTGCATTTCATCCCGAGGTTCACGCTGGTTTCGGACGAATCGAACTCCAATCCCAGAGTATTTTCCTAGCTATGTTCCTTCGTAAGCTGGGATCATAAAAATTGATGTATTGATAGGCGCAACTCCTCGTCTGATAATGACTCTTCATCTGATAATGTAATGTAATGCATTAATTCTCGAAGTCATGTCGGGGCATCAGCTTTTCGTTCCTCCAATACCATATCTATACCTAGCGAAAAAAACACGTCTCGCACACCAAGGAGACGAGCTACCTCGGGGAGTGTTTTCCTCCGTTCTTCTGCTATCTGTGATGGCTCCAAGCCATCCATTTGACAGCCTAGATAGCGGTAAACTTTACTGTGGCATTAGAATGATGATATAAGCTTGTGACGCGTACACAAACTGTATTCTCAATCCTCGCTATGAAGGTCACTGTCAAACACTGGCATGCGGTTGTACAATGGAGATGGGATACA
The DNA here is from genome assembly GCA_022457215.2 of Leucocoprinus gongylophorus. Classification (NCBI taxonomy): domain Eukaryota; kingdom Fungi; phylum Basidiomycota; class Agaricomycetes; order Agaricales; family Agaricaceae; genus Leucocoprinus; species Leucocoprinus gongylophorus. Next base: position 1,341 of record JAJOHK020000014.1, read on the forward strand.
AGAAACATCGGATCTGATGATGCTGATGGGGAAGGCGATGTCTGTGGTATCTGTCGAGTTCCTTTTGAGGGGTGTTGTCCGTCGTGCAAAATGCCAGGAGACGATTGCCCGCTGAGTAATTCTTTTGTTGTATCCTGAACATAGTCTGCTGATCTGATTATTCAAGTCTGGGGTGAATGTACACATGTATTCCACTTGCATTGCCTGCTTAAGTGGTTGGGTACTGCCGCTTCGAAGCAACAGTGCCCGATGGATCGTAGGACCTGGGGTAGGCTTCCCAAATCCTATTAATATCATCTTTTGACAATCCCCTTTCCAGTCACTGCAGAACGCAAGGTTGGCGAGGGAAGCTCCATCCCAGCAGCTACTTCATAGGGTTTTTCAAGAAGAAGCAGCTGAGGTGAGTGGCGAAAGAGTACACGTCAAGAGTGGACAAGATATCCCAGTGAGACATGATTACAAAATACTCGGCGCTGAAGGGGGGGGGGAAGTGTTGTAAATTCTGTCTAGACGATGGTACATCAACTTGTTCATCGCTTTAATATATAACCGTGCATCGGAGCCATAGATAGGAGGTCTACAAGGTTCCACAGTGTAATTAAACGAAGACTTTCCAACTCACATTGCAGTTGCGTGGAATAAGTGGGCCTATGTTAATGCTCTAGGAGTTGGGATTACTAATACAAACTTAAAAACCACTCACTTCCACAATCCTGGAACCCTGCCATAGCTTGTTTGTATTGAGAGATTTCTTTTCGAGGGGCTATATTACATTTGTACCAATCTGAGCTGCAACCAGTATGGTTACACAGTTAAATGAGATGCCATGGAAACATAACAAGATTTTAAACTCTCTTCTATAGCAAACATGGTATCTTCTACAAATGTATCAGATAAACTGTCAGTCAGTCTTCACACTCATGACTCTTGTTATTTTTTTTTTTTTTTTTTTAAATCAACAATTTATTACACGGCGTGCGAAGGCAGACCGTGGTAGCTACTTTCGTAACTACGTACATAGTACACAGACTAACATGAAAAGGAAAAAGAAAAAGAAAAAAGGAAAGAGAAAAAATTCGAAAAGATCAAGGAGATCAAAGTTCAAAGAAAAAGAAAAATTACTTTATAAGAAAGACTAAATGTCATTAAATGCGAAAGCATTTGGGTTAGCAGTCAAGAACATAACGAAATGTTTTAATGTGTCTCTTCTAGGGTTCCAATACCCATTAAATCTCTTGCACTCATGAAGAATATGTCTCCTTGACTCGATGGGATAATTGTTGCATGGACACGAAAAGTCCATACTTGGGAAAAATCGTAACCTATACTCTCCAATGGGAGCATGGTTGGTAATTGCTCTCATTGCGTGAGCGCATAGCAGATTGGAATGGCCGAACAGTTGGAGCCACGGACCCCCTTTGACTTGATGAGGTTTGATAGCGTTGAGGTCGTCATCTAGTAAATCAAGGAAGTGATTTCCCCTCCCATCCGATGCTTGGAATGTCATTTTCCATAATTTGTTCATTTCATCACAATTGGATTTCTTGCAATAGTCCCACGAAATTTTGGATGGATATGACGGAGTAACCAAAAAGGACTTGGAATCTTTATTGGCATTGTAATGGAATCTCCACTTGAGTTTACTTGGGCACTCCTAAAATTCGATGGAGTTAGACTCATTAGAGTTGAAAAATTTCCGCAATTCATTCAGGATGGCAGCAGTATGAATTTGGAGGGGATGGACATCACTATCGAAGATTTTCTTGGCCACATGAATGGAGTCAGTTATGATGATGATCTTGGAGACATTGTTTATGGAGCAAGCTTGATTTATGCTGCATCTGATAGCAAACAACTCTGCTTCTGTTGTTGTTACGAAGGATGCATGATGAACTGTTTTGATAAGTGGTTGGTTCGCTGAGTGGATATGTGAGATAGACATAGCAATGTTGTTTTTGATGCTAGTGTCAGTTATTACGATAGCTGAGTGAGGAGATGAAGAGTTTCGTAAAACCATTTCATCTAGTTCTTGAGCGCGAGTCTTTTTGGGATTTTTATCTTTTTCTTTATTAACTAAATTAAAAGAAAAGCGGTTAGAAAAATTGTCAATAATGCAACGACTAGGAAAAAAATTCAGAATCGAGAGGGAAAAAAGATGGAAAAATTCCGTATAATTTGATGCTCAAGTCAATAAGATGACCCTTGGTTAAAGCTCTCTGATGATTGGTTAATGAACCAATGTTATGTGAATTAGGCAACTTTGATTGAGGAGGTGAATCGTCCAAAAGGTTTTTCAAAATGTGATTGTTGGGAAGTTTGAAAGGATGAATTTGAGACCTTTTTGTGATTTTATGAAGGTGAAATCTGATAGGAATAATGCCTGTGAGGGCTTCAATGCCTTCCAAAGGAGAGGTTTTAAATGCTCCTAAGATCCAAATGGCAGCTCTTCTTTGCATCTTGTTGAGGATTTTCATGTGGTAAGATATTGGAGCTTTGTTGTAAAACCACAACTGGAATCCATATAAGGCTATTGGAAGGGCACAACATCTGTACAGAAGTCGTTTTTGCAGCGGACTAATGCCTCGTGATGAATTTCCTAGAAGTTTCATGCACTTGACTGTTGATATCGCTTTATTGGCATAATGATCAATATGCTTGTGGAATAGTAATTTTTGGTCGAAAATGAATTCCAAATATTTCCACGAATCTTTGGGCTGTAAGATTGGACCTCTGAGAAGCAATAGATCAAGAGGAGGGGGATTGAAGATGCCTTGAGCTCTGCTAAAGTGAAAGACTTCAGTTTTGGAATGTTCAATAACGAGACCAAAACTATCTAAAAGATTGGAAAGAATGTTATAACCACAAAACAAGTGCGAATTAGAAGAGAAAAAGGATTTGTTCTAAACGATAAAAAGTCCATTGTCAATGAAAGAAGGGATGGAAATTGGAATATTGAGATTTTTGAACCTATTTTCTAGAATATATAGAAGCGGTGAGAGATATAACATGGATAAAATAGGGGAAAGTGCAGATCCTTGACCAACTCCTACATTGATCTCAAAAAAAGGAGATGAAAGATTGTTCCACAAGTATTTCGTACTTCTTTGGATCAGATAATTTGTGAAAAAGTTTGAGACTTTAGGGTCGAGGCCTGCTTTCTCAAGAACTAGTATGAGAAAGTGGTGGTTTAGCAAAGGGAAGAACTGAGCTATGTTGAAGGCCAAAGTACTAGTGGTTCTTCCTTTTACCTATCCTGACCGCATGATGTGAGTAAGTGCAATGCCAGCATTAACAGTAGACTTGAATTTTAGGCCACCAAGTTGACTCAGGTGAACAAAGTTGTTGGATGCAACGATAAACTGAAGTCTTTCGGCAATTACTTTTTTGACAAGTTTTCCAAGAGTATTGAGGAGTACTATTGGTCGGAACACTTTTGGGTTATCATATGAAGATTTGTTTGGTTTGGGTATGACAACTGTAGTGAACACTTTGAAGTATTTGGGCCAATGGCTGAGGTTGATGCATGTATCAGCAATGTTGATGATCTTGGAGAGATAAACATCATCTTTGATGATAAGTTTCCAATGTTGCCATATCATCTTGTCCGGGCCTGGAGCAGATGTGTCAGTATACTTGCCGATTGCTGATTTGAATTTGTATTCGGAGAAAGAATTCCAGGTTTGATGAGGTTTGTGAGCTATTTCATCAAGAATGCTTAGGTTGACAGGATGATAAAGAGCTGTATTGAAAGTGCTGTGAAGAGCAGTCCACAGACATTCAGGAGTAAGACAAGGTCGGTCATTGTGTGTGATCGCTTTGGTAGCTGGAAGTTTTCTTTTCTTGACCCAATTCATTAATTCCCAAGGGCCTCAACTTTTATTCACGATTTCTTGAATTTTGTCGTCGAAGAAAGATTGCTTGGCGTTTTTGACTGTCAATTTGAAGAACTTCCAATTTTCACGACTTCTTATTGACCTATAGGTATCTAGGGCTTGACTGCATGATTCCGACCACCATTGCTTGGAGTGTTTGGATATCTTTGATTTTTTTGCATTTTTGGACCATGATTGTTCGACAATTAATCCAAGCTAGCTGATTAATCATTCGAGTTTTTCAGAGTCATTGATATTTGTCGTATCTAGCGATTTGAGATTGGAAATAATGTCTTTGATGAATTCCATTTCTTGATCGCTCTTGGGAGGGATGGTAAATTTCAAAGATTGGATGATTTCTTTGAAGATAGGAATGTTGACTGAAAGAGGTGCATGGTCAGAGGATAGTCGAGAATCAGAGAGAATGATGTGCTTGTCCAATTCCACTAATCCATGTCAAAGGAACATTAAATCGATCACAGAATTGGACTCTCTAGCAGTGTCTGAGAATCTAGTAGGACTTGGGTTAGTCGGCAATGATAAGGCAAGATCAAAGGAGTCAGCTATCATAATTAAATTGTCACTAATGGAAGAATGGAACTGGAAAGAAGAATCCCATAAACTGTCACGGATGTTGAAATCACCTGTCATGATAAGAATATTGTTGATATTGACTTCAGTATCCTTCAGATACTTTAAAGCCAAATGAGACAAATCAGAATATACATTCAAAATATAATGACAAATATCGTTGTTTGAAAAAAAAATAAGATTGACATCACGATGATTGAAAATATCTTTGTGGAGAAGAAATTGAAGGGAAGAAAGACAAATGTTAATGTAAGTGATGACTCTTGGAAAATCATAGCTGTTAGAAGGAGACCTAGCAAAAGCAATCCAATTGGGATGATGGCATATACCCATAAAAGGTTCACCATCACAATTCGAAGAACTTGGGATTTTGCGAATTTCAGACCAAGGCAGTTCTTGAATTAGTATGATATCAAAATAATTTTGAGATTCGAGAATAGTGTTGATGATAACAGAGTTCTTGCGAACATTTTGTGAAAAAACTTTGAGATTTTTCACAATCATTGGTTGGACTTGTCGTTCACTGCAGAACAAAGCGATTGCGACCTGTTTTCATAGATCTCAGCATACTTTTTGATGTGCCATTCCCTATTGAAGCGATGTCTCCAAAATGGACAAATGTTGGAGTCAGCTTGATGGTCTCCTTTGTAGTTTGAACATTTGAATGAGTGGGGGCATGGTTCACCCTTCTTGGTTTCCAATCTAGGAGGGTTAAGCTTGGCATTACCCTTACAACACCAACTGAACTCTCTGTGGTGTTCAGACTTATGTGGCCTGTTGCATTTGACACACTGTGCCCCTTGTATTCTGCATGAAAATGTCGAATGTCCCCACTTCCAGCAGTTTTTGCATTGAGGAACTCCTGGGTTTATATTTGCTCCTCTGATAGTAGTGATGTAGTTGCCGACATTGAAGCACCTGTTAATGAGCATTTTAGCATTGTGGCCGCTTTGAACGTCCCATATATCAATCCAGACGATCACCATGTTGAATTTCGGAGAGACCTTGATTACTCTTGGTTTCAATGCTAGGGTGACGTTGTCAAAAATGTGATTTTGTCGCATGATAGTTTCAATATCTGCCGAAGTAAGTTTGTCTTGCGAATTTGCATAAGGGTAGAACGGGATACCAATGATTTTCAAGTACGACTTGGATTTGGGAAGTCTCGAATCTTCTACTTGAAGAGCGTTGATGTCACTGGAATTTTTGATGTATTGGTCGATGATAGACAGGTCTGATTGTTGTGCGACCTTGTTTGTGACAATGATAATGCTGTTGCTGTCAGATCTGATATAATCAACTAAAATGTCAGTTTTAGCATTTCACAACTGCCTATTGATGTTGGCCACGTTCATAGATAAATTCTTCATGAAGGACAAAACGTTTTCGATGCTCATGGGAATAATAATGTGTTTTCTTGATGGTTCTTTCATAGTCATCTTGATTTGAGGTTTTGGCTTGTGTTGACCATTGACAATGCTATTTACCTGGTCTATTTTCTGGGCATTTAATGAGGGAAACATTTCCTTGATTTTTAAAACTTCAGATGTATTCGCTGAAGGTTTGGTTGCATGGGTGTATGATTTCCCTGGATTGTCATTGGAAGTTTTGTTTTTGACCGAGCAATTCTTCGACTGGAAATATTTGGAGATGGCATTGATCTCTTTCTTTGACTTGGCTGGAAGAGGAGGGAGGGGTGGTGCTTTGTTAATGGTGACTGGATTCGACTTGGGAATTTCCTTGTTGACATTGCCCTTAGTAGGAGGATTTCTCGGAGTGAATTTTGAAGAAATTTTCGACCTAAGCATATTAGATTTATGATCAGTATAGAGAGCATCCCATTTGGCCTCATAAACTGATGAAATGAAATTCCAAATTGCATCACCCATGCCATCGAAATCGTTAATGTCATTTGCTTTTCTATTGTTGACTTTCTTGTTTTGAATATATTTTGCCATGAAATTAAGGGTAACCTTAATATTCTTGGAATCAGAAGCGAAATGTTCCATGGAATCGTGAAGAGAGATGGGGTGGAAGGAACCACTCCAAAGTTCTGGCTTGATTGGAGCATGCAGGTCGTATGGAAGTTGAATGTTAATAATATTGTCCTCGTGTTGGGCATGAGTAGGGGTTGCCTCATTGTTTGCATTATGAAGCCTCATGGATACCTGCTGGTTAGCCACCATACTAACCCTGATTGCATTCTCTTGTTCTGTCTCGTAAGACAGCTCAAGATGTTTGCTGTTCAATTTGTTGATGGTCGGGACAAAATCCATGTCGGTGTCCATCCTATCATGGTAAGGGGTAGCTCAACCAGAGGAAACTATTGAGGAATCTCTGTGTTATAGTGCAAGGATGTGGACAGACTTTGGCTAGGGTTAGGGTTAGCCAGACATAGATAAGATAGTATTTTATTAGTCTCCAATGGATGGAGAGCACGTGACCTGGAAGTCATGTGATATAGGCTAGAGTAGTCTAGAGCGGTCTAGAAGAACTTAGAGTCTAGAGATGGAATTAGGGTTAGGAGATGACATCAAGGGACAAGGGTTCCTCATGGTGTACACATGGTGTGCACATGTACGGCGGAGATTAAAGGTATGACATCAGGGCACATGTAGGAAGCATAGTAGCCTTATGGAAAACACATGTGGATGAGTAAGAGGACATGAGGACGATGCATGGACATGAGGGCAGGTAAACATATTGTTGTAGCATAGACCACTTTGTATTTATATAAATAGAGGAGCAATGCAGTGAGGGCTCCTTGTTGAGTTCTCTTGTAATTCCCCCATTCGTTACTTGATAGCCCTACTGAGAGCTTTGCTCATTGTAAGATCATTTGTCCTTGAGTGACGAGTGGTTGCTACAACACTCTGGAAGAGTTGTTAGAGGGTAAAGGGTTTCTCCCTCATACCTCAGAGTTGATAAAAGGAACTCGTTCTGTCTGAATGTCCATCCCTACGTCCTTTTTGGTAGACATAGTTGGTAAAGAGGTCTTGGAAAATGAAGCTGTGGTAGAAGTGCTGAAGGTTGTAGAAGAAAAAGACAATTTATTCACTAACTTTCCAATAGGCACTACCATACAAGATGGTGGTAAGAGGAAAAGAAGCGATGTTGATATAATAATGTCTTCTGTGTCTAAGGATTAGATCTCGATGACTCTTGTTATGAGCTGCCATGTTCATAATCAAATATTTATTTTCCTTTACTATTATTTTCCATTTTTGAACTTAGCTAAGTAGGGTATCATATAATGGGGGGAGAGATGGCATAGTGGAAGAGCCCCTGTCTATGTATATTATGCCTACCTCAAACCTACTTGAGGTTATGGGTTCAATTCCTTAGTAGTCCTTTGTGTTGGGTAACTACATAAAAAGGTTAGAGTATTGATACTCCATACGTAATTCCTCCTGTAGGCATAGACTGCCATCATACTCTATGTAATAAATTGTTGACTTAAAAAAAAAAAAGGGTATCACACGATATGACAAGTCATATATCACAAAACATTCTGGCATATTCTATAAGTAGTTATAGATTAAGATTAGATAGTGTACAGGCTATGCCTAAACAAGTGGTAATACTAATCTAATAGAAACTCTGTTAAGTTCTCTTTGTGTATCCCACACTTAGAAATCCTAAGTCCTACAGTTCTCATAACTTGTGGTTCCTGATAGTAGAACTTCACAACTCTCTATGGCCTCTCATTCTAAGACTTTACAATACTTATTCTTTTCATCGCTCTTGATAATAGCACTATGACTATTTGTTCCTTTATCACAAATAAGCTACTCACTGGTTGTGATACTTGAACTTAGTGGTGTTTCAGAGGTTCAGTATAAGGAGATAATGATAATAGGTGATGAGTAGTATCAACAAGAATAATTAATGTTGTTAAGTCTGAGGTCTAGTCCTCAGACACAGAAGTATATATACAAAAGAGTGATAGTCCGTGTACAAGCTGTTGTCATCACATGATAAAAACTCATATCTGATGGGAGCTGTCATCTGTCATAGCAGCTGTTAGGCTAATTTTAGAAGATCACTAATTATGTTACTACATTGATATACTTGTATTTCTACCAATACTTATTACTTTGAGATGCATTATATATCATTGTAAATGTATTGATGAGTACTTTCCAATGCAAGTTTAATCGTGCAAATCTGTTCAGCTATTCATGAGATATTAGCAGACAAAGCTTTTACTGATGGTCTGATATCTCAGTCATTCATTGTTGCTTTTGTACATTCCATATATATGTAGATAGCTCTTATTTAGAGCTTTCCAGCATAACTTAGTTTGTGAAACTGGTTGTGGAGATACAAGCTGAATGAAGTTTGTGATACTCTTTTAGTCAAGAAGTCAAACTTCAGATATAAAGAAGAGCTATATCATATACTATCTGATATCTACACTTATCCTACTCCCCTCTAGTACAGATTACACTCTACTTAAATCATCCATCAATCCAAGAACCAAATCCTACATTCCTTATTAATCCCATAGAGTTTTGAATAACAACACCTACAGTGTCTGATAACTTAGAGCATATACAGCAGTAGAATATTATTAGATTAATACTTTTTTATTCAAGAACATTAGCCATTATGTACAGTTCCTTAGTCTGATAATCAACTTAGATTGTGTAATACTCACTTCAAGTACATTTGAACCCTCTCTTCTAAAATACAACCATGCAATAAGTTTAGCTAGATGCAACAATATTCTGTTGAAGCCAAGGTTGTTTTATTTGCATAGCATTATTTCTGACTTATCTTCCATATTACCTATGAATAACTCTATTAAGTGTAAATCACTCTTAATAATATTATTAGACTACATAGCTACTATTGATCTGTACTCTGACAAAATAGTATTTTTCTGTTATAACTCCATCTCCTCTCTAGACTCCTATCTGCTCAACAACTGAGTAAGCAATTTGTCCATATGGCCATTCCACCCTGATACTCTAGATATCTAATAGAGTCAATTATAACCTACCTGTTTCTTAGAAGAATTCTCAAAAGTATATCAAAATCTCCTAGAATTGTTCTGGCTAATAACAATCTTAACTAGGTTGATGTACCAGAAGAAGAAAAGCCTTTGCCATCTCTAGAAACTACCACATTTCAACAACTCTCTCAGTTGATAAACTTTTTAGCTAAGGCTCTTAGAAAATTTACAGCCAACTTAATCTCTATAACAAATTCTGTTCCTTCCATAGCAAGAATCTAGATGCCTAATACCTTTGATAGTATGAATTCTGAGAAACTCAACAGTTTTCTGTTTCAATACCAGCTTCATTTTTGTGCAAATCCTGTATAGTTCACTATATATATTGTAAAGGTAAACTTTATAATGACTTAGCTAACAGAAGTTACACAGAGCTAGTTTGAGATTGGGTTGGATCAAGAAGAGCAAGAAGTCTATCAGATTAGTTCTAGAGTTGGGCATAGTTTATAAAAGAACTGTGCTAACACTTTGGATCATCTAATCTTATTAGAAATATGGATGACATGCTGTATTACCAATACTATTAAGGGCTTCTGAACCAAAATCTAGAACTCCATCTATATGTAGAAAGAAAGAAAACCTATCTCCTTCCAGTCAATGTACTCCTTAGCTATGATTATTGACAACTGTCATTGGAAAAAAGAAAGGAAATACAACTGCATCTACAACTTTATATCTGCTTCTCTAACCTAAACATTTATGTGTTGTATGACCACTAGTCAAGATAACTAATAAACTAATTAAGTAAACTTATGGGTGAAATATCTCATGAGAATCACAAGAGAGCTCGACAAGGAGTTTCCAATGTATTTTTACATTATTTATACAAGAGAGTCATAGTCTGTGCTAGTAATAAATAATCCTACCCTAAAGTACATATGTTGTTTATGGGTCTATTATACTATTACTATAAGACAAATATATTTCTAATATCATTACTTTAATTTTTTCTACTTTTTTCATATATATGACATCATATCATGTGACAAATCATGTGACCACAATCACATGCCTCTTTATTATCCAAAGAAAACCAAAGAAAAAGAAAATCAAATCAAGAAAAATAGATAAAAAGAAAATAAAATCAAAATAAATTGTTAGTGTCCAAGTGCACCATGACACTGTGCCCCTAATAAGAACAAACACAGATAGAAGATTTATAAATCTTCCTCAAAGTAACATCTTCAAAAAGTTGGATAGTAATGGAAAACTAATATTTAAGGAATAAGAAAGATGTTTTAATAACAAATCTGTACAGGTATTATAGAGAGAAGAGTTACTTGTTACAAACTCAAGACCTTAGGGTTGGTCAAGCTTGTCTATTTTATATACTAAAACTAATAGTTTGAGCTTTACAACTCTAGCCTACTCTAAATGGCAATGTGTTTTCCTCAAGGTCAACATGCATATAGCATGTTGTATAATATCATTATTTCAGAAGCTTCTATCTCCTTCTATTATATTATGTGATTATATGATAATGTGACTATGACTTGTGATATCACTTTAAACCTTAACCATAGGTTCTAATATAGAAAATAAAAAAAAAATAAAATGAAAATGAAAATAAAAATGAAAAATAAAATAAACAAAGTCTACTTTTTACAATTCTGACATTATTAGGTTGAAGTATATTCATATCACTTCTTAGAAAATACAAAGTTTTAGACTAGACATATGGAAGCCATCTATACTAGAAGTTATTTGTCAAAGTTGCAAATAATAGACTTGATTCTTATTTATTTATTTTCTTTTTATTTTTATTTTGGTTTTTCTTTTTTTTCTTTTTAAACTTAGGCAAAGAATATAATGTGATAATATACAAGTTACAAAGTATGATAGAATTGTGACACATATCACAGTAATAGGTCACAGAATCATATAACACAAGAGAAGAATGTAGAATGTTCTAAAATAAATAATATTATATAGTATGGCAACAATATGTTTGTTATAAACTTAGGTCCTTAGAGTTGGACAAAAGAACAACTCTTGTATATGAGTAACATAAGAGAACTCAATAGAGATCCCTTTACAAACTAATCTACCTTATATACTACTACTGATGGTCCATGCTTACTACTGTGTACCCTACCCTAAATGATCATGTATAGGACATGAGGTTAACATATGGTATCCATGTTGTTATGATGTTATTTGTTCTAGACTCTTCTATTCTGTTCTCTGCTTCTGTCATTAACCCTAACCCTATGTTCTAAAAATAGAAAACTAAGAAAATAAAAAAACAAAACAAAAAGAAAAAGAAAATGGAAGATAAAATAGAGAAAAACTAAGTCTATCATTTGTGAACTTGACAATGTTAGCCTTATAGAGTATACAAAGACTTTAGGATAGGTTAGTTATAGTATGTGCACAGACTATGGTCTATTGTATATAAGGTAGAATGATTTATACTCGAAACTCTATCAAGTTCTCTTATATTACTTAGTATAAGAGTTGTTTTTTGTTCTATTACTTAAACCTAAGTCATAACATTAGAACTCAATTCTCTTTCTTAAGACTATTTAATATAGAATCTTTTCTTACTTATTATCCTTGACCAAAGGCAATATTATCTTTAGTTAGGGATATACTAGCTAAGTAGAGAAAACTTAGTTGTAGAATAGTAACTCTATGCTGTTGGTCTACTTGTAATCAGTACATATAGGAGAATAATAATTGCTCTTAAAACATTATCTAGAGTAGAACAGTTTTCTTAAACCAAAATCATTTACTTTTTTCTTAAGATAGTAGTTAGTATAGTTGAAGTAGTTAGTTATTAAGTGTAAGGTGGAACAAAAAGAGGATCTACTAATACTTATAAAGATTATTTCAAGTTTAGGATATAAGTTTAAGAGTGAGGCCAGTATCTGTTTCTCTCTCTTACCATTATATATATTTTCACCTCCAATACTACTACTACTACCATCATCCATTGATTCATCTCTATATTACAATATTATGAGTCAATATGATATTAACCAGCTGTTGCTTTAGATGAGATAGTAGCAAGAACAAATAGCAGCTTTGTAGGCATTACTAGCAAAAAGAGAAGGAGAAGGAGAAGTGAAACTAGTAGTTTCTCAACCCAATACTGAGTCAAATGTAGAAGTAGTTAAGCTACAAATGTTCAATGGGGCAGCAAACAAGATTTTGGGTTTTTTGATAGTATATAGACTTTATATTAGAATGAGGAGGATGAGAGATGCAGAAGTGAAAGAATAGATATAGTGGGTATTTTCATATGTATAGGAAGGATTAGCAAATGTATAGAAGGAGTATGTAATAGAAGATCTAAAAAATAGAAGTTTGAATTATGTAATAGTAGGGAATTTTTTGTCAGATTTGAAGAAGAAATTTGGGGGTGGAGATGATGAGACAATAAAGATAGCAGAGTTAAAGAAAGTAGAGCAAGGGAGTAAAATAATGAAAGAATTTGTGCAAAAATTCAGAAAGGCAGCAAGAGATAATGGATATGAAGAGAAACCTTTGATGGAGGAGTTTAAGAGAGGAATGAATGGAATGATTAGGAGAAAGCTCATGGAGGCAGAAAGGTCTTCAAGAAGTATTGATTAGTAGTACAAACATACTACTAATTTAGATAAACATTGGAGAGAGTGTTAAAAGGAGAAGAAAAGATTGAGGGAGAAGTGAGAAAGTAGAAATCAGGGACAGAGACAGTAGGCTAGAATAGTAAGTAGTTATGGGAGATTTAAACCATATCTGCCTTCTCTCTAAGTCTAGCCAAGAAGGTAGGAAGAACAATGGGTGCTAGTTATTACAATTGAAGACTAAGAGTTAAGTCAATAAAAGAACCTTGTATTAGGTTAATACAAGAGAACTCAATGGAGTTCTTAGTACAATATATTTACCTTATATACACTAGACTAATGGTCCATGCTATGCAAATTCTAGTCTACTCTAAAGACTATGCATATTACATGCCATTGATATGTAATATGATATCATTCTTCTAGAACCTCTTACATTCTTTTCTGTGTCACATAATTGTGTGACTGTGACTGTGATATTTTGTGACAGTCATGTATAATATTATGATGATTCCTAACTTTAAGTTCAAAATAAGAAAATAAAAAGAAAATAAAATAAAAATGAGAAAAGAAATGAGAATAATAGTAGTGGTCAAAAACCTCCTGTAAGAGTAAGGAGGAAGGAGTAGAGGAATAAGAAGGAATTCCTATATGATAGATATGGACATAGAGAGGAACTGCTATAGCTGTAGAGAGCTTGGTTATCTTGTAAAAAATTGTGGAAATCAAAGTATAGTAGGCTAAGGGAGGAGGATTAAAAATGGGAACAATTTTAATTACAGAGACAATTTAAAAGAAAAAGAAAGTTTAGTAGTTCTCAACTAGGCTCTTATAATAAATTCTACATACTAGCCAGTTAAGTAATGTAAGATGGTATTCCAGATCTAGAGAAACCTGAAAGTAAGAAAGATAGTTTTGAGAAAAGAAAAATTAAAGGAAGAAGAGAGAGAAAAAAAGAAGGACCTGTAGAAGTAAGAAAGGTAGAAAGGAAAAAATTGTCAAGAAAATTAATAGTAAAAATTAGTTTGAAGAGGATAGATATACAGAAGAGGATTATAGTAGAGGCATTGTTGGATAGTTGTGCAACAAGGTTGGTAATAAGTGTAGAGTTTGCAAAAAAGTAGAGGTTTAAATTGGAAAAAAATTAAGAAACCTATCTGTGTAAGAAATTTGGATGGTTTTTTCAATAAGGAAGGACTAATTGAGTATATGGTGGAAATAAATATCTATTATTAGGAATATAGGAAGAGAATAGAAATAAATATAATAAGGGGACAGAAGTGGAAAAATATCATGGCTAACATGCCACAATCCTGAGATTGACTAGAAGATAGAGGAGATAAAGATAATAAGGTGTTCAAAAGAATGTAGAAAACAGTAGAGACCAAAGCAGGAGAGATTAGGATGGTAGAAGCAGAGAGAAGAAGAAAAGAAGAAAGAAGAACAAGAAGAAGAAGAAAAAATCAAAAAATAAAAAGATGATGGATATGAAAAAAACAGCAGAAGAATAAGAGATTTGGGATAAAGAAGAGAAAATGGTAAAGTCAGAGTATGATGCCAAGAAATTGGTTCCTTTAAGATTTTATAAATAGATCTATATCTTTAGAAAGAAAGTGAATGAGAAAATGTTAGTGAAGAAGATGTGAAATTATACAATTGAGTTGAAAAAAGGAGAAGATTTACCTGTTGTTAAGGGAGAAGAGAGGAGAAGTGTGCAGATTCATTAACAAACAATTGAGAAAAGAATATATCAGGTTCTTAAAGTCATCTCAAATAGTACCAGTGTTTTTTGTAGAAAAGAAGAATGGTAAGAAGAGGATGGTTCAGGATTATAGATATTTAAATGAATAGACTATTAAAAATAATTATCCTTTACTCTTGATTTTGGACATAGTAGAAAATATAACCACAAAAAAGATATTTACTAAGTTGGACTTATGATGGGGTTATAATAATATATGGATAAAGGAAGAAGATGAGTGGAAGATGGCATTTATGACTTCAGAAGGGTCATTTAAACCTACTGTAATATTATTTGAACTTATAAACTTTCTAACAATGTGTAAGTCTAAGTAGACTTCACTTGACTCAAATACTAAATACTAAGTGCTCAAGACTATAATACTTAATGTAAGAGTAAGAAAGTATTATAGAAGAAACTATAATTGTTTAGGTAATTATGTAATATATAATCAGTAGTATTACCAAACAAGAATAGAAAAAAATATTGTCTGGCAATGAAATTATATCTGAAGAATGGAGCTGAATGTTAAGTAATAATCTTCAGGATTACATAATATTTCAAATAATGATGAATAAAATCCTAAAAAACTTGATTAATACTAGAGAAGTAGTAAGTTTGATTCATAATGTTATAGTGAAAACAGAAGAAAAGAAAAGATATAATAAGATAGTAGAAGAGGTAGTAAAGAGATTGACAGAAAAAAATTTGTATATGAAGCTTGAGAAATACAAGTAGAAAGTTAGAGAGATAGGGTTTTTGGGAGTAGTAATTGAACCAGAAGAAATAAAAATAGAGCAAGAAAAGATGAAGGCAGTATTGGATTGGCCAATTCTTGATAAGGTTAAAAATGTTCAAAAATTCTTAGGACTTGCCAACTACTACAAGTAGTTTGTGTCACAAACTTGATTCAGCTTGTATTTCCATAATTAGTAGACTGGTTTTCACAAAATAAGTTGTGCTGGAAAGCTCTAAATGATGGTTATCTGCACATATGCAGGATGTATAAAAGCAACAACAAACAACTGAGATATCAGGTTATCAGTAACTGTAAAAGCTTTGTTGGCTAATATCTTATGAATGGCTAGACAGATTTGCACAATTGAACTTGTATTTAAAAATGTTTATTAAACAGTTTCTGATGATATATAGTATATCCCAAAGTAATAAGTATTGATAGAGATACAAGCATATCAATATAGTAACATAATTGGTTACCTTCTAAAATTAGCCTGACATCTGCTATGACAGATGACAGCTCTCATAAGATATAAGTTTTTATCATGTGATGAAAACAGCTTATACATAGGCCATTACTATTTTGTATAAATATTTCTGTATTTGAGGATTAGATCTCAAATTTAACAATATTAATCTTTATTATTTATCATTGACATTTGTATTGATCTTAATCATTATTGTCATTATTATTGAACTTCTGAATTACTCCTAAACCTCTAAGAGTGCACCCAAGGTTCAAATATCACAAATTAGTGAGTAGTTTATTTTGTGATAGTTTGTCAAAGATTTTGTATTCATAGCCAGACCATTACATAACCTGTGTTACAACTCAAAGACTTCAGAGTGAGTCAAAGAGAAGAATCTTGTATTAGGATTAACATAAGAGAACTTGATAGAGTTTCTAAGTATAAAGTATCTATCTTATATATTAGTGAATGTTGATTTATGTTCTATTACTTTAGCCTACCCTAAATGACTATACATTATCCTTAAGGTCAACATGTGTAAAATATGCTGTATGATATCTGTTATGGGATGCTGGAACACTAACAATTTTTATTTTTCTTTTCTTTTATTTTTCTTTTGGACAATGAAGAAGGCACATGACACTGTAGTCACATTACATGTCACATTATATGATGTCATAGGCCCAGAATGTAGTAGAAGGATCTGAAAGATGACATTAGGGCATATGTATACCACATGGTAGCCTTGAGTAAGAAATGAGATGGACATGAGGATGTAGCATGGACTATGTGTACTCTATATATATAGGACTCTAATTTAGCAGAGACTCCTTGTTGAGTTCTCTTGTGAACTTCCCACTTGATATCCAATTTAAGAGGTTTACTGCTTGTGTGATTATTTGTCTTTGTGATAAGTAGTTGCTACAACAATATTATCATTCTAGAATCTTTTATATTCTTCTATTATGACTACATAATCACATGACTGTGACAGTTGTGATCATGATGTCATGCTAAACTCTAACTCTAAATAAAAAAGAAATAAAATATAAAATAAAATATAAAATAAAATAAAATAAAAAATAAATAAAGTCTATTGTTCACAATTATGACAACCTGGTACAAAAGTGTGAATGGGAATTGAGACAAGAGAAGTAATTTGAGGCATTGAAGAAATGGTTTACTATGAAGCCTGTTCTAATAGCATTAGATCTAGATAAGAAAATGAAGATAGATATATCAGATTATGCAACAGGAGAGAGTTTTATTGATAGAGTATATAGATGAAAGATGGAGACTAGTAGCTTATCTTTCCAAGCTATTGAATGAAAAAGAACAGAACTATAAAATTCCTAAGAAAGAAATGTTGATAGTAATCAGGAGATTAGAGGCTTGGAAACATTTTTCAGAAGGCACTAAATTTAATTCTGAGGTCTGAACTAACCATAAGAATTTAGAGTATTTTATGAAGGCATAGAAGTTAAATTGGAAAAAGGCTAAATATGTCTTATATTTGTCTAGATTTGATTTCACTTTAAAGTATATGCTAGGAGTTATGATGAGAAAAGCAAATAGATTAAGTAGGAGGCCAGATTTGAAAGTAGAAGTAGAAAACAATAATGAAAATCAGAATTTGATAAAAAAGGAATAGATTAGAGAAATGATGGAAGTAATAGTGAAAAAACTAGAAATAACATTGGTAAAAAATACAAAAAGCAAGAGGAAAAGATGAAGAAGTGGTAAAAGTAGTTAAAGAAAAAAGCAGGAGTGAGAACATTAAGAGGTAATGAGCAGGAGATAAGAGGAGATTTATGTTATAGCGCAAGGATGTGGATAGACTTTAGGGTTAGGGTTAGGACAGAGTAAAGATATTGTAGTAGTATTTTATTAGTCTACAATGGAAAAGGGATAAGAGATAGGCACGTGACCTGGAAGTCATGTGATAGAGTCTAGAGTGGTCTGGAAGAACTTAGGGTCTAGAAGGATCGGGAAGAGTCTAGAAGAAGTTAGGGTTAGGGATGACGTCAAGGAACAACGGTTCCTCATGGTATATACATGGTGTGCACATGTACAGTGGAGATTAAAGGTATGACATCAGGGCACATGTAGAAAGCATAGTAGCCTTATGGAAAACACATGTGGATGAGTAAGAGGACATGAGGACGATGCATGGACATGAGGGCAGGTAAACACATTGTTGTAGCATGGACCACTTTGTATTTATATAAATAGAGGAGCAATGCAGCGAGGGCTCCTTGTCGAGTTCTCTTGTAATTCCCCCATTCGTTACTTGATAGCCCTACTGAGAGCTTTGCTCATTGTAAGATCATTTGTCCTTGAGTGACGAGTGGTTGCTACAGCAATTTAGTGTTAAAAGAAAGAAAGATATATATACCAAAGGATGAGAAGCTGAGATTAGAAGTTATCTGATTGTACCATAATATACCAGTAGCTGAACATGAAGGTAGATGAAAGATGACAAAGTTAGTAATGAGAAATTACTGGTGGCTAGAAGTGACAAAAGATGTTGGAAAATATATAAAGAGATATAATATATGTCAGAAAATGAAGAATAGAATAGAGACACCAGTAGAGAAGTTGATAATAAATGAGGTACTAGAAAAGTTATGGATATACTTAATGATGGACTTTATTACAAAGTTACTGTTAGTGGCAGGAAAGAATGTGATATTGGTGGTATGTAATCAGTTGTTAAAAATGACATATTTTGTAGCAACAACAGAAGGGATATCAGTAGAGAGATTAACACAGTTATTTAGAGATAATGTGTGGAAGCTGTATGGATTACTTATTGTGGCAACCACTAGTCACAAAGACCAATGGCATTACTAAGATAAACTTAATAATAAAGTATTTCATAGGGATTACAAGAGAACTTGACAAGAAGTCCCTACTGTATTTCTATACTATTTATACAATACATAGATGGTCCATGCTAGTGATAAATACCCTACCCTAAAGTCCATATGTCATCTATAACTACACAATGTATTGTTACAAATCAAAGACCTTAGAGTTGGTCAATGAAAAAAACCTTGTATTGGATTAACACAAGAGAACTCAATAGAGAACTCTGTACAGGATTGTCTACCTTATTCACAAATACCTAATGGTCCATGTGAGCTATTTCTAGCCTACTCTAAATAACCATGTGTATTACACATTGTATAATATCATTCCTCCAGAATCTTCTACATTCTTCTATGTATTATGTGACTTGTGACCATGTTATCTGATGTGATCTGCTATGTGATAGCGTGATCTTGTCACTCTAACCCTAACCCTAGTTCTAAAAATAAAATAAAATAAAATAAATCAAAAAGAAAATAAAAATGAGAAAAAAAAATAAAAAAATGTCAAGTCCACCTCCTTTGTTCTTGACATGTATATATTATGAGGTGAATATACTATTAATATATACCTTAACATCATTCTTCTAGCCTCTTCTCCCAGATTTTAGGCTTATGATATCATGTTATATAACACATTATATGAATGTGGTCATAGGCCTCTTTATTGTCCAAGAAAAAGAAAAACAAAAGAAAATAAATATTAAATTAAGAAAAATAAAAGAAAAGAAAAGAAAAAATGTTTAAGTTCAAGTGTACTATAACATTATTGGAAAGTGTGATATTAGATAGAGGTTCCTAGTTTGCAGTAGAGTTGACAAAAGAGTTAAATAGAATATTAAGAATAGAGATGAGGTTATCAATGGCATTCTACCTATAGATAAATGGGCAGACAATAAATAAACCAAGAGTTGGAATAATACTTGAGGTTCTTTGTGGAATATAGATAGAGAGATTGACCAGAGTAGTTAGTGATAGCAGAGTTTGCAGTAAATAACAAAGTATATTTAGCAACAAAGGTATCACTATTCATAGTAAATTATAGAAGAGAGTTGAGAATGGGAGCAGACATAAGAATAAAAAGAAAGTATAGGAAAAAATGAGAAGATAAACAGATAAAGAATGAAGAGAAGTTGAAGAGTGGAAAAAAGATGATAAAGTAATACTGAGTACTAAAGACTTATTATTCAAAAAAAAAGACTAGTGAAGAAGTTGACAAAGAGATATGTGAGGCCATATGTGTTACAACTTAAGACTCAGAGTTAAGTCAAAAGAAGAATCTTGTATAGAGATTACACAAGAGAACTTGATGGAGTTCCAAGTACAAAAGTGTTTACCTTTATATATACTAGACTACTGGTCCATACTACACTAACCTTAGCTTATCCTAAAGGCTATGTATACTATATACCATTGACATATGGGATAACATTATTGCTCTAGAATCTTTTATAATATTTTATATAACATGTGATTATGTGATTATGACTTGTGACAAATGTGTCATAGTCACATGTAATATCATGCTAAACCCTAATCCTAAGTCAAAATAAAAATAAAAATGAAAGAGAAAATAAAATAGAAAGAAAACTGAAAAAGTTAAGTTCATTATCTTCAATTCTGATGATATGTGGTAAAAGAAGTAATATCAAGGAATGTAGTAAAGCTGAAGCTGCCAGCTTCTATGAGAGTTCATCTAGTAGTAAATATTAGTAGAGTTGTGAGGTATAAAAAACTAGTGAAGAGATAAAAAGTGGAGAAACAAAAACTAATAGAAGTTGATGGAGTAGAAGAGTGGAAATTTGAGAAAATAATAAGAGAAAAATAAGAGGAGTAAAAAGTGCTTGATATAATAGAAGAGGTTTACAGCAGAAGATAATATGTAAAAGAAAGAAGATTTGGAGAATGTAAAGAAAGCAGTAGCAAAATTTAAGAGAAGGCTTAGTATAAAAGTAAGAAGATAGGAGAAGTTAGACTTAGTGGAAGAATGAAATTTTAGAAGAGAAGAGTTATTAGAGAAGTATATAGCAAAGATATTGTATAAATGAGATAATAAAAAGTTTGAGAAAAAGTATCTAAAAAAGTTGGAGAAGAATTGGTAAAAATAGAAGTTAGTTTTTCTGAAAAAGAAATCTTGAAGAAGGGTAATGCTTGATGGACTTAATTATTAATTAATTAATTATTTTTTAAATCAACAATTTATTATATAGTGTTCAAGGGTAGATTGTGGTAGCTACTTTGTAGCTATATACATAGAGATACATACTACATAAATGAAAGAAGAAAATATATAAAGAAAGAAAAAGAAAGAAAGAAAGAAATGAAATCATTAGAAAAGCTTGAGAGCAAATTGATCAAGTAATGTTTTCTCCAAATAAGAAAGCTCTACTGTTAAACTCTAAGAACAGAGTAAGATGTACAATAGTATCTTTTTTAGAATTCTAGTTGTTGTTGTATTATGAAGAATATGATGCTTTGTTTCAATAGAATAGAGGCTACATAGGGACTTAAACTCTTTCTAAGAAAAGAATTTAAGTTTATGTTCACCTATTGATACATGATTGACAATCACTCTTGTAGCTTTAGTACAAAGCAAATTGGAGTGATCAAAAAGTTTAAGCCACAAACTACCATTTGATGGTTTGACCAGTTTCAGATTATCATCTAGAAGTTCCATAAAGTGTCTCTTTATCATCTGATGTCTGAAAAACCATTTTCTAGCTGCTAAAAATATTGTCACATTTGTTTTTTCTGCTGAAATTCTATGATGATTTGTATGGGAAGATAGGCAAAAGACTAAATTTCTTTGTTTTTTTGTCAACTATGTTATGAAGATGCTATTTTTGATTGCTGGGACAATCCCAAAATTGTATGAGATTGTTGTCACCTTTCTTGAAAAACACTCTGAGTTTGTGGAAGATTAAAGCAGATTGTATTTGGTATGGGTACAATAATGAATTAAAGATTCTCTTAGTAATATGAATGGAATTTGTGATGACAAAGATTTGATTTACATTAAGAAGACAGATAGCTTGATTAATACCATATCTTATAGTGAAAAGTTCATCTTTAGTATATATTGTATAAAGACTAATAGAGGCACAAACAATAAATCTCAAAGATAGATATCATTATGAGCATCATAAGAGAACTCAACAAGGAGTTTCTGCTGAATTGTTACCCTATTTATATAAATTACAAGTGGTCTATGCTAACTCTTCTCAATCTTGCCCTAAAGTCTATGTATTGTCTATGCTTCTACTATGCTTTACTGTTGTGGCAACCACTAGTCACAAAGACCAATAGTGTCACAAGCGAGTAAATCTCTTAGGTGGATATCTAGTGGGAATTTCACAAGAGAACTCGACAAGGAGTCTCTGCTAAATTAGCATCCTATATATACTAAATACATCTGGTCTGTGCTACAACCTCATGTCTGCCTTATTTCCTACTCAAGGCCACCATGTTGCATACATGTGCCCTGATGTCATCTTCTAGATCTTTCCACTATGTTCTAGGCTTATGACGTCACATCATGTGACAAGTCATGTGACTGCAATGTCACGTGCCTCTTCATTGTCACTAAAAAGAAAAGAAAAGAAAAACAAAATTCCTATAAAGTTAGAAAATAAAAGAAAAAGAAAATAAAAATTGTCTATGTCCAAAGCATCTCATAACATTTACTCTTATGTCTTTTATAAGGACATTATTCTTTTAGCCTCTTCTTCCAAAGTCTAGACCTATGGTCTCACATCATGTGACAAGCCATGTGACTGCAGTCACATGCCTCTTCATTGTCAAAGAAAAGAAAAGAAAAGAAAAAGAAAAGTCAAAGGAAAAGAAATACAAAATCAAGAAAAATAAATAAAAGAAAAAGAAAAAGATTAGTATCTAAGCATACTATAACAGACATGACATTTACCACATAATATATAGTCTTTATGACTGGTTTATTATGGCTATTGATGTGTGATATTGATATAGCAACCTGATTCTTAATGCTTGTATCTATTACAACAACTACTAAGAGAGGGTCTGATGACACTTGAATAGTAATATTGTTAAGGCATTGTAAATAGCTCTTGATGTTATGATTGTTTTTTCTGTTCAAGGCATGGAATGAAAAACAATTAGGAAATATATCTATAAGTCTGTTTCTCAGTGAAAATTCATAATTGGAAGAAGAAAAGGAAGGAAAATTTTTGTTACACCTATTATCCATATCAACTAGAGGGTCTTTGATAATTGAATGTTGTCTAGGTGTAAGCTTGTCTAGTGATAGTCAATGGAGTTCTTGATTGCTAGGGTTTCTCAAATTTAGAATTGAATTGATGATGTAGTTTGGAGACAATGAATATGCTTGTAAATGGAATCTTCCAATAAATTTTTGCAAGTGGAGATGAATAGAGATCAGACTAGCTATGACTTCAATATCTAACATAGGAGATGTACAGAATGCTCCTGTGATCCATATAGCTGCCCTTCTCTGCATTTTTCCAAGTTCTTTAAGTAGATATGCAAGTGGTGCTTTGTTGTAATACCATAATTGAAAGTCATATAAGACTATAGATAGGATACAGTACTTATATAGACATCTCTTTTGAATAGGGTTAAGACCTCTCAATGGATTTCCCAGCATTTTCATGCATTTGATTGTTGAAATAGTATTGTTGGTATAAAAGTTGATATGTTGTTGAAATAATAGTTTTTGATTGAATATGAATCTAAGATAATACCAAGTATTCTTGGAGTGTAGGATGGGGCCTCCTAAGGGTGTAAGGTCCAGGGGAGGAGAATTGAAAACTCCCTGTGATCTAGAAAAATGAAACATTTATCTTTTCCTATGTTTTATGATCAGCCTAAATTTTGTAAGAAGAGAGGGAATAATATTGTAGCTACAGAAAAGGTTCATATTCAGAACTGTTATGGATTTATCCTGTGAAATTGTCAGGTATGGTTTATACTAGGGGTGAAAGTTTGCAAAAATGGACTTGGAGATGTGTGGACTTATAGAATAACCTTGGCTTTAGCTTATATACTGTGCTGTTTGTCTGCTGTATAGTTGCAATTTCAGATAATAGGAAGAAGTCCAAGATGGGAATGAGTACTGATTTGGTGTATTGCCATTGAATACTGGAGATCAAGTTCAATAAGAGTTTATCTTTGTTGATTATCAGACTAGTGAATTACAGTGTAACTACTAGTCTTATATACAAGCTTATACTATAGGAGATGTTTGAGGTTTCAGTAGTATAGCTTCTATTGCTCCAAGTGGAGGTTTCAGTATTGAGATACTGATAGGAGTAGGACTCCACCATGGAAGGCTGAGTCATATAGGAGTATCTCTGTCATAGAAGATAGACTACCCAGATGATTGCACTACTACTATGAGGTATGTTGCAAGTAAGGTGGCCACTGTGGAAGACAGGCTTTAGCTGTTGATATGGAATATACTATGGAGATGTGTTTTCCAGATGAGTGGACTTGGCATATGACAGAAATAAGAAGACCATTGTTTATAAAAAAAAAGAATAGAAATTAGGATTTTTAGATTTTTTAACTGTTTTTCAAAAATATAGAAAATAGGAGAAATGTCAGAATTGTGAATGATAGACTTGGTTTTATTCTATTTTTCTTTTCTCTTTTCTTTATTTTATTTTGAGTTTCTTTTTCTTTTTTTATTATTTTGACATAGGTAAAGAAGACAAAATATAATATCACATGTCATAGTCATATACATGTTACATAGATGTGACTTGGTGGTCACATCAGTCACAGTCACATAGGTCACATGCTCACATAATATGATGGAACAACATAAAAAGTTTTAGAAATAATGATATTATATAGTATAGTTAGTATATATCGACCTCAAGGCAAATACATAGTCATTAAAGTAGGGCTAAAGGAGGATAGCATAGACCATCAGTAGTTTGTATATAAGGTAAACATCTTGTACTTAGGAACTCTATTAAGTTCTCTTATGTTACTCAATATAAGAGTTTGTCTTTTACTTTACATATAAGCTTAAGCCATAACAAGAAAGGTATAATATGGAAAGTATTGGAGAAAGGGCTGATCTCTGTCTTACTCTAATATCAACATTGAAAAAAGGGGAAGAAAACTATTCCAGAAATATTTGATTTGATTTTTCTACCTACTAAATAGTTTTGGAAAAAGGTTGAGATCTTGGGATCAAAACCAGCTTTGTTCAATATTGATGAAAGAAGGTGGTGATTTAGTAAAGGAAAGGACTGCATAATGTTGAAAGCTAACATGCTGGTAATATGATTTTTGACCCAGCTCATGTAGATAAAGTAGGTAAGTATAATGTCTACATCTGAAGTAGACCTCTGTTTAAGTCTATCTAGTTGGCATGAATGGATGAAGTTGTTAGAAATCAACAAAAATTGTATTCTTTCACTAATAACTTTCTTAGATAATTTGCTGATTGTGTTGAATAAAACAATAGGTTAATAGATTTTGGGAGAGTTATAAGACTTTTTATTGGATTTTGGAATTACAATGGTTGTTAAGACTTTGAAGTGTAATAGCCAATGATCTATATCAATACATGTATTAGTAATATCAATAATTCTATTGAGACATATGATGTTTTTGATAATCCTCTTGAAATGTCTTTAAGATAATTTGTTTGGTTCAAGAGTCGAGGAATTGTTGCATTTCTCAATTATACCAATGAACTTTTCTTTTGAGAACAAGTTTTATATTGTAATTTCTTTACCAGGAATTTCTTCTAGTAACTGAGAATCTATTTGATGATTTTGTGTCAAATTGAAGAACAGGTAGAGCCTGTCATAAATTGTCAAGCTTGATGCATAGTCTACTGTTCTATTAGATCGTTTTAATTACTGGAAGTTTACATTTTTTTTGACCCAGTTCATAAGTTTCCAAGGCCCACAATTTTATTTAGCAATTTCTTAAACTTTTAAGTCAAAAAAATCATGCTTTGTCTTTTTAACAGTGTTCTTGAATTGTCTTTAGTCTTTAATTTGTTTGGTTTGTCAATAGGTTTTAAGATCTCTGTAGCAGTGTTTGTTCCACCACTTCTTTGAATGTTTAGTGATATCAACAACTTTCAAGTGTTTATACCATATTCTTTCAGTAATACTAACAAGCAATTGAATGATTTAATCAAGGATTTCTTTACTTTGAATATTCTTCATATTCATTTTTTTGATGGCTTCCATTAGATTGTTTATAAAGTTATTTTCTTTCTTGCTATTCTTGACTAACATGTATTTTCTGGTTTGAATGTATTCTTTGAAAATTGAGATATTGACTATAAGGGAAGTGTGGTCCAAGGTCAGTCTCCAGTTAGGATGGATGGTATAATTATCATGTTCCAAAAAGTCCAGTCTTAGGAACATAAGGTTGATAACCAAGTTTGAATCTTGCTGGTTGTTTAAATATCTAGTAAGAACTTGTTTAGTAGGTCTAGATAGTTCTAATTGAAAGAAGTCTGCAATTTTGAAAAGAATATTGATATGATGAGAATGATAAGGGAAGTTTAGATCCTAACTACTATTTCTGATATTAAAATCACTAGTCATTATAAGAACAATACTGATATCAACCTCAGTATTCTTAAGATACTTCAAGACTGCCTGGAAAGAATCTGAATATATATTAATTGGAAAGTAGGCAGAACTATGGTTTAAAAACAAAATACAAGAAATACCTCTGTAATTAAGAATGTCTTTTCTTAAAGAAAAACAAAGAAAGAGTAATTAGATATTGATATAGATTATGACTTTTGGGGAGTTGTTATATTGAGATAGGTTTCTAGAAAAGGTTGTCCAGTTTGGATGGTTAGATACTTCTACTAATTCTTTGCTCTTTGTATTTTTTGAACTTGGTAAGGAGCATATAAATAACCAAGATAGTTTTTGGATGAAAATAATATCAAAGTTATATTGAGTTTCAAGGATTGTGCTGATTATGAAATTGTTCTTGTGAATATTTTGAGAAAATATCTTAATATTCCTTACAATTATACTTTGCTACCATTCATGGTTGATGTTGTAGCAACCACTAGATACAAAGTCCAATAGCAGCACTAACTGTTATAAGACGAGTATGTGGACAGACTTTGGCTAGGGTTAGGGTTAGCTGGACATATATAAGTATTATAATTATTAGTCTACAACAGACATAGGATTAGGAGATAGGCATGTGACCTGGAAGTCATGTGATAGAGTCTAGAGTGGTCTGGAAGGACTTAGGGTCTAGAAGGATCAGGAAGAGTCTAGAGATAGAGTTAGGGTTAGGAGATGACGTCAAGAGACATGAGTTCCTCATGGTGTGCATATGTACAGTGGAGATTAAAGGTATGACATCAAGGCACATGTAGGAAGCATGGTGGCCTTATGGAAAACACATGTGGATGAGTAATAGGACATGAGGATGGATATGAGGTAGACACATTGTTGTAGCATGGACCACTTGTAAGTTATATAAAGGAGCAATGCAGCGAGGGCTCCTTGTTGAGTTCTCTTGTAATTCCCCCACTCTTTACTTGATAGCCCATTGGAGAGCTTTGCTCATTGTAAGATCATTTGTCCTTGAGTGACGAGTGGTTGCTACAACACTAACGAGTAAAGCTCTCAGTAGGCTATTGAGTAGGGAATTTATAAGAGAACTCAACAAGGAGTCTTTACTGTATTGCTACCCTATTTATACTATTACATGTGGTTTGTGCTACCAATAATTAAACCTACCCTTATGTTCATACTTCATCCTCATGTCTACTTTATGTCTTACTCAAGGCCACTATGTTGTATCTATATGCCCTAATATCATCTTTATTATGATTGATACCTCCTGGATACAGCATAGACATGGGTAAAGGGTATGACGATGATGATCGGCTGTGCCAGAGTAGTCTCAGTCAGCACCTCATGTGGTAGGCATTGCAACCTAGCCTAGTCCTCACTTCTTCCAGCTTGTTCCTTCATATATGATGCCTCATGGACTCTTCGTGGATATTCTCTGTACTGTATATATAAGCGTAGATACATTCTTGTATCCTTATGCTTTACCACTTCTATACATCCCTTAACTTCTCTCAAGACTTTGCCTTAGTTGCAACCTGAGCTTTAGCTTAAGATCGTTACATTTGGTAAAGTGTCGACGAGCTCACCTTGCAAGAGAGGTGCAGTAGGACAAACCTACAGATGAAATGAGACAGCATTATCTGTTGAGGAACAAAACACGTGTAGTACAAACTACAGGAAGACAAAATGAGTTCTAGAAGAACAAACGATATAGAGGCATTGTCAGAACGACTGGGATCTTTACAGATCAATGAAGAAGCCTCGACAGAAGAATATGAACAGACAGACACTGAGATGTCAGTAGCACCAGCGGTAGCAGTCAACGAGAATGTACAGGCAGGATTGCCGAAGAGTATGGTACCAGACCCAGGATGGTTTGATGGAGACCGGTCAAAGTTTGAAGACTGGTGGAGAGGAATCAGACTGTTCCTCAAGAGTAACAGAGTCACCGGAACGGACAATAGGATCACAGCGATCCTAGCTCGTCTCAGAGGAGGTATAGCGGGAATATACGCACAGAAAAAACTCGATGAGTTTGATGAAGACAATGATACCCAGGACTGGGAAGAGTTTGTGAAAGAATTCAAGACAACATTCAGCGATAAGTCCAAAGCAGCGGACGCCGAGTGGAAAATTGAGACCTTCAAGCAAGGCAAAAGAAACATGGCAGATTTCATGATCAAATTCGAAGCACTAGCCACGAAGGCTGATACAGATGAGCTGCACGCCATCTTTTTATTGAAAAAGAACATACAACAAGATATAATCAAGACAATACTGGGTTATCCACCTATAGCAATGCCAGAGACACTTAAGGAATGGAAAGTGGCGATTACATCAGTGGGACAGGGATATGAGTCCGCAGAGGGAAGACACGACTACAAGACAGGAACAGGAACCACATATGGTGGTAGAGGACAACCTATGGATATTGGGAAGTCCAACGACAACTTCAAGGACAGGAAGCTGAAGTGCTTTAACTGCAACAAGTATGGGCATATGGCAAAAGAGTGTCGAGCGGAAAAGAAAGAACGGGAAACAAGAACATGTTTCAAATGTGAGAAGAAAGGACACATTGCTAAGAACTGCAAAGAGAAGCAGACAATGAAGATACGCAAGACACAAGAAGAAGAATCAGATGAAGAAGACAAGAACGACAAGGAACAGGGTTTTGGAGACGATCTCAAGTAGGCACGGTACAAGAGATCAAACATGTAAACTCCTCTAAAAAATATATTATTCCAAATCGCAGAGCAAGCGGTGGAAAAAGGGAGTTAAACGTGCAAGCAGACATCAAGACAAGAAACGGAAGGAACTTAAAAGTGAAGGCCCTAGTGGATTCCGGATGCACTCATACAGGAATCGACGAACAATTGGTCAAAGACAAGAGAATTCAGACCAAGAAGATCGATTTCTCTTTCGAAGTATTCAACGCAGATGGAACCAAGAATGGAGAAGTGACCAAAGTGGCGCCTCTAGAAGTAGAGATCAATGGACACAAAGAAACACTGGAAGCTGCGGTAACGAATTTAGCTGGAATAGACATGTTTTTGGGACACAATTGGCTGGTCAAACACAATCCAGAAGTCAATTGGAAAAATGGCATTATCAAGTTTACAAGATGCCCAGGCAATTGTACCATGACACATAAGAACATACGGTTCAATGCCAGAAGAACAAAGGAAATAGTAACGGATAAAATGGAACAGGACAACGGCGAAATAGGCAAAGAACCAGACAAAACAAATCCAGAAGATTTACTGGAATATATTCGATCTTTCACCCATTTATTCAACAAAAAGAAATTTGAAAAACTACCAGAGCGTAGAGAATGGGATCACAAAATCAATCTAATGGAAGAAGCTCCAAGGGAATTAAACGCGAAAGCCTACACAATGACGATAAAAGAAGAGGAAGCCTTAAATCAATGGCTCGATGAACAACTCAAGGCTGGACTCATTGTGGAATCCAAATCACAATATGCGGCACCCTGTTTTTACATCCTGAAAAAGGATGGTTCACTACGATTGGTTCAAGACTACAGAAAGTTGAATCAAGTCACGATAAAGGATAAAACGCCACTACCGTTAATTGGAGAAGTCATTGATAAGCTCAAGGAAGCCAGATATTTCAACAAGTTGGATTTGATTTGGGGATATAACAACGTACAAATCAAAGAGGGTGATGAATGGAAAGCGGCTTTCCTCTCGAACAAAGGACTATTCAAACCCAAAGTGATGTACTTTGTATTATGCAATTTACCGGGAACATTCCAAAGAATGATGAATAGCATTTTCCAAGAACTACTTCACGAAGAAGTGTTGGCCAACTACATGGACGATTTTGTTATTCCAGCAAGGACAATGGAAGAGTTGGAAGAACGAACGATACGATTCCTAAAGATAGCCTAGAAGCACAATTTGTGCTTTAAACGATCGAAATGCGACTTCAACATGGAGGAGATTCCTATCCTAGGAGTAATAGGACAAATCAAGATGGAACAAGAGAAGATAAAGGCAGTAAAGGAATGGAAAACGCTGATGAAGATCAAGGATGTCGAGAGTTTCCTGGGATTTGCCAACTTCTACAGACGATTCATTCACAACTTCAGTCATACAGCAAAACCATTAAACGAATTGAAGGGCAAAAAGGAATGGAAATGGGAAAAGGAACACCAAGAAGCATTCGAAGAACTCAAGGAAAAGATCACGAGTCAACCAGTACTAGCTTTACCCAAGAGAAAAGGAAAATTCAGGGTGGAAACAGACGCATCAGGACATGCGATTGGAGGAGTACTTTCCCAAGAACAAGAAGGGAAATGGAAACCCATTGCATTCTTGTCAAGAACAATGCAACCAGCAGAACAAAATTATGAAATTTATGACAAGGAACTATTGGCAATTGTAGAGGCCTTGGCTAAATGGTGACAATATTTGCTGGATGCAGCAGAGACATTTGAGATATGAACAGATCACGAGAATCTGAAATACTTTAAGGAACCACACAAGTTGAACGGACGACAGGCCAGATGGTACCTGAAATTGCAAGACTATGACTTTATCCTACGACATATTCCAGGAAAAATGAATATGAAAGCAGATATTCTATCAAGGAAAGAGTAGGTGGACACAAAAGAGGACAACAAAGACATTCAACTACTAAAGGACGAAATGTGGTCGAGAAAAACTGTGGGAAAAATATGAGTATTTGAGGATAGGAAGGTGGAAGAAATGGATATAATCAAAAGGATCAAAAGGAACGGAACCAGAGAGAAGGAAGTTTTGCAAGCATTACAAAAGAAAGATGGATCAGCATGGGAAGAAGATGAAGTGGCGTATATGGAAGGAAGAATATATGTACCAAACAACAAGGACATCAAAGAGGAAATTCTGAAAGAACATCATGATCCAGCAGACGTCGGACATCCAGGACAACATAGGATGCAAGAGCTCATCAAGAGGACATATTGGTAGCCAGGACTCAAAGAAGACGTCAAGAAATATGTTCAAGGATGTATAAAGTATCAACAGAATAAGGTGCAACACCAAAGAAAAGCAGGCAAACTTCACCCATTGGAGATTCCGGAAGGACCATGGCAGGACATCAGTATTGACATGATAGGTCCATTACCAAAATTGAACGAAATGGATGCCATACTAGTAATTGTGGATCGCTTCACAAAAATGATCAGACTAAAAGCGACAACGACAAATTTATCATCAGAAGGAGTTGCTAAAATCTACAGAGACGAAATATGGAAGATACATGGAATACCCAAGACAATCCTTAGCGACCGGGGCCTGCAATTTGCATCAAAGTTCATGGAAGATCTTACAAAAGTACTGGGAACCAAGAAGAAACTGTCTACAGCATATCACCCTCAGACCAATGGACAGACAGAAAGAATCAACCAGGAAATAGGAATGTTCTTACGGCACTACGTGAACTATCAGCAGGACGACTGGACAAAATGGTTAGCTGCAGCAGAATTCGCTTACAATGACAAGAAACATGTGACAATGGGGAAGACACCATTCGAACTGAATTTTGGAAGACACCCCTGGAAAGGAGACCTCATGGTACAAATGGAGTTACCATGAGTAGAGGAATTTGCGAAGAAGCTACAAGAAAGCTGGAAACATGTGGCACAAGCGATGAAAGAAAGCCAAAAGAACATGAAGAGACAGTTCGATAAAAGAAGAAGGAATCCTCAAGGTCTAAAGGTCGGAGAACACATGTGGCTGGAGAACAAAAATATCCAGTCAAATCAACCCTCAAAGAAGTTGGACAATAAAAGATATGGACCTTTTAAAATCACAAAGGACATTGGCTCAGGAGCGTTTCAACTGGAACTTCCAGAAGGCTAGATGATTCATAACGTCTTTAATGAGGATCTTCTGACACGATGTGTGGAGCCGAAGTTCAAAGGACAACACAAGGAACCAGCACCACCACCGACAATTATCAATGAGGAAGAAGAATACGAAGTGGAAGAAGTACGGAAGCACAGGAAACGAGGACAGGGAACACAATACTTGGTGCACTGGAAAGGATATGGGGATGAACATGATCAGTGGATAGCAGAAATGGGGTTGCCACATGCAAAACAGGCAGTTGAAGACTATTGGACAAGGTATTCGAGTCAAAACCTATAAAGAGGGGGGGGTAAAAGCCCATTTCAACAAGCCAAAGAAATCACTCAAATTCTAAAGCACCTTCACAAATGTCTTTCCCTACCAACAAAATTAACAACAATACCTTTGTTATGGCACCCACCTCCCCCAACCCTTATATTTCACGAAAACTCAACAACATGGACCAAGCACTAGTGATGAAGAGAGAACGAGAGGACTGGTCGAGGATATACCACAAAACATTGAAAGGAATTGAGGCGATGATCGATGTTCAAAGAGTAGTGAAAGACATGAAGAAATTAGCAGAAGAAGCAGGCATGACAATTGCGGAATTAGAAGGAACAGTTCTAATGGCCAGTATTGATAATCGAACCATGAATGCGACGGACATCACCCAAATAGCGGAAGATCTACGTTATTTGATTCAAAGTGATATGGATGATAGAGCATTTCAAGTTCAAAGAAGATTGGCAGACGAGCTCAATCGATATAAAGGGAAGGGCAACAGTTACGTGGATGGGAACATTCGAGAAATTCAAGAATTATATGTGGATGAAGAAGAAAAAGAAGAAAAAGGAAGGGTGGAGGACGAAGAAGTAATATTAATCAAGCCATACGAAGTATCCATGACAACATCATCATCAAGCACTAGTTTCATAACGGACGAGGTCGAACATCTATTCAAACATATGAAATTTGTGCGGACACCATCCCAGACCAGGTTATTCAAACCACCACAGCACTACCAATCCCTCAAATCCAGAGGAGAAAACGATCCTATATTTTGGAAGGAAATAGCGACGGCATTCTTGGAGAAAAAATACAACATAGACACGGCAAGGAACGGACACCAAATCCAGATGTTCCAAGGAGGCCCACCGCACGAACCATATTTCATAGCCATGGACAACAAAAATCAAATCATTATAGGCCCTAGCAAAAAGATAGTGACTATGCATGTGGTAGGAGAATTGGAGGTTCTGGTCTAATTCATGGGGACATGAAGCCTAAAATGGGGGTATTGTTATGATTGATACCTCCTGGATACAGCATGGACATGGGTAAAGGGTATGACGATGACAATCGGCTGTGCCGGAGTAGTCTCAGTCAGCACCTCATGTAGTAGGCATTGCAACCTAGCCTAGTCCTCACTTCTTCCAGCTTGTTCCTTCATATATGATGTCTCATGGACTCTTCATGGATATTCTCTGTACTGTATATATAAGCGTAGATACATTCCTGTATCCTTATGCTTTACCACTTCTATACATCCCTTAACTTCTCTCAAGACTTTGTCTTAGTTGCAACCTGAGCTTTAGCTTAAGGTTGTTACAATCTTCTAGATTCTTCTACCATGTTTTAGGCCTGTGACATGTCATGTGACTGCAGCATCACATGCCTCTCCATTGTCCAAAAGAAAGTCAAAAAGAAAAAAAAACAAAATTAATATAAAATTGGAGAAATTAAATAAAGAAAAATTGTCAGTGTTCAAAGCGTTCTATAACAGTTGAACAAATCAATTGCTTTCTGTTATCACAAAGCTCTTGATACTTTTTAGTATACTATTTACAATTGAACCTGTGTTTCCAAAAAAGACACTAGTTAGAGTCTACCTGATGATCACCTCAGCAGTTAAGGCATTTAAAGGAGTGGAGATTTGCCCTGCTTGGTTTCTAACTTGGGAGGATTGGTCTTACTGTTTGCTTTACAGCACTAAGTGAAGTATTGATGGTGTTTGGATTTGTGGGGACCATTACACTTGACAAATAATTTGGCTTCTTGGATCTTGTATGAGAAAGTTACATGACCCTATTTCCAGTAGTTTTTACATTGGAGTACACTGGGGTTCATATTTGTGCTTTTAATTGTTGTTATGTAGTTCTCTATATTGAAACATCTGTCAATTAAACCTTTCACTTTATTACCACTCTGAACATCCCAAATATTGATCCAGATGATGGCCATGTCTAACTTTGGGAAGACTTTGATTATATAAGGCCAGCATAGTATTGTTGAAGATATAGTTTTTCTTGATGATTTCTTCTATTACATCTAACATGATGGAGGTGTTAGTATCTTCTCTGAGATATAGGATATCTATGATTTTGGGATATGACTTTGATTAAGATAGCTGTGGAACCTCAACCCCCTTAGTTTCAATATAATTTGTGTTTTTGATATAATTTTCAATAGTTTGGAGTTCCAGAGCTAATGCAACTTTGTTGGTGATAATAGTGATACCAGAATTCTCTGGTAGAACAAAATCTACCATAGTTTCTGATTTAATGTTCTTCAATACTCTATTTAAGTTAGTAATATGATTGCTACTATCTACTATAAATTTTGATCTATTGTCATTATTTATTAGAACTATGACTTGCTTTCTAGAGTGATCCTTTATGGTCATGTTGATCTTTGGTTTGGGTTTACTGTTGTCTTTGATGATTTTTGAATGTTATTGATTTTGTCTGCCTTGAGACTAGGAAAGGTCTCCTTGATTTTTGAGAACTTCTTTGGTAGTGTTTCCAGACTTTGATGCTTGAGCATATGATTTATCTTTGTTATTGTTGTCTAGTTTGGTAGGACCTGTTATTTTGAAATATTTCAATATTTCATTGACTTTTTTGGGTGATTTGGCTGAGATAAGCAGCAGGAGCCTTTTGATACTTGTGGACTTGTTTGTATTCTTGTTTTCTTTTTTACTAGTGTTGACTGGATTTATCTTAGGGGTAAATTTGAACAATACTTTTTGCCTAAAGAAATTATTGTTCTTGTCAGGGATAAGAGAATTCTATCTTGAACTATAAATAGTTGAAAGGAATTTTCAGGCTACCTCATTTATACCTTTTAGTTTCAAAATGTCATTAGACTTGTTGATGTCAATATTTTTGTTTTTGATATATTTGGCTATTTGGTACAATGACTTCTTGGTATTTTTAGAGTCAAAGAGGAGATATTTCAGTGAACTGTAAAGAGAAATAGGTTGGAATGTTCTATTCTACAATTCTGGTTCCATAGGTTAGTTAGAGTCATATAGTATTTGAACATTAATAATATCATCTGAATAACTCATGTTAGAGTCTTTGCTGTTTATACCCTTGCCTCATAGTTTGGATGGTGGTTAGAGAAAGAGGATAGCAGTCAATCCAAGCCTTTTTTGAAGGTCTTAGGTGTCCTCTATTGGGATTCCAAGACA
The DNA here is from genome assembly GCA_022457215.2 of Leucocoprinus gongylophorus. Classification (NCBI taxonomy): domain Eukaryota; kingdom Fungi; phylum Basidiomycota; class Agaricomycetes; order Agaricales; family Agaricaceae; genus Leucocoprinus; species Leucocoprinus gongylophorus. The sequence continues at coordinate 37,098 of JAJOHK020000014.1, forward strand.
TCTCTTCCTATTACTCCTGTCCAGGTAGCAAATGCTCTTTCTAGCTCTTCTCTATTTGAGGGCATCACATTGGCCTCTATGCCTCACATTATAAAGGCCTTACCCAGCTCTGACATGTCTGTTATCTGGATTGATATTTGGGACTCTTAGAAGGGATCTAGTATATTCTTTAGGGCTAGAGCCTTGTTTGAAGCATATTGTTGATTCCTGTTAGAACTATTGTCAGTTGCCTCACTGATGGGAATATCTTCTTCACTGTTATCTTTATATGGCAGTTGGAAACTGTCAACAGGTTCTGTGAACTTCTTATTTGGAAGATCATTGTTGATTTCTATTTCTTGTAATATAGAATAGATGAAGTAGTAGAAGAGATTGAAGGACTTCTGGAACTTATTTTACTAGGAGAAGTTGACCTTCCCCTAATATTATTGAAGTTGTCAATGTTTATTACCTTATAAGCTAGTGTTCTGGCTATTTGTGAAGAAGTTGAATTGAAAGCTGAAGTAAAAGAACGTTTATTTGCTAAATCTCTTATAGGTATTACTATGCAAGATAGTGGTAAAAGAGAAAGAAGCAATGTATATATTTTTTTACTTTTTTACTTTTATTTTCTGTTTATTTTAATTTTGGTTTACTTTTTTTCTTTATTTTTAGACTTAGACAAAGAGTGTGATGTGATGTCATATGTAATGGTCACACAAGTCATAAAGTATAACAGAAGTATAATGCCTATTACAAAGTAGTCATATATATTACAGTTATAGATCACACAATTATATGACACAAGAGAAAAATGTAGAAGATTCTGAAATAAATGATATTATATAGCATAGCAACAGTATGTTAGCCTTATAGAGTGTATATGAACTTTAGAGTAGGCTAGTTATGGTATGTACACAGATTATAGTCTGTAGTATATAAGTGTTATGAACTTATTCCTTAGGGTTGGAAATAAGAACAACTCTTGTATTAGAGAAACACAAGAGAACTCGATAGAGTTCCTAGTACAAAGTAGTCTACCTTATATACTACTACCCATAGTCTATGCTCACTACTGTGCACCCTATCCTAAATGACCATGTGTATGACATGAGGCCAACATATGTTGTCTATGTTGTATGACGTCACTTTATTCTAGAACCTTCTACTCCATTCTCCCAGGTCTTGTGATCAGTTTTGTGACTTTGCCATCAACTTGTGACTGATGTGACAGCGTGACTGATAAACCCTAACCTGAGTTGATCTAAAAATAGAAAAAAAAGAAAAAAAAAAGAAAAAAAAAAGAAAAATAAAGTGAAAAAGAAAAATAAAGTCTACCATCAACAATCTTGACAATAAGGTAAAATAATTTGTACTTGAAACTCTATCAAGTTCTCTTATATTACTTAGTATAAGAGTTGTCTTTTGTTCTATTACTTAAACCTAAGTTATAACATTATCTCAACTATGCAGTTAGAAAACTAAAATATAGCTTTATAGACTCTATATAAATTATGGTTCACATTAATCTTATCTATGCAATGAGTCCAATTTACTTCAATGCTGCTACTTTCTCTAACCCAAAATTACTTATCTTGATACTCACATTACTCTTGGTTTACAAGTTAGATTATATTCAAAACCTAATTTTCTATAATCTAGTCAACTCTAGCTCTGCTTATTGTTTTGTTAATACTATATTCATGTAAAAATACAACATTTCCACTACTTTAATATTGCTTATGAAACTAAAACTGTTTGACAGATCATCTAACAATATCATTTTCAAAACAACCTCTCTGCTCATTACTTTTCTATTTAGCCACCAGATAGTCTTAAATATATACATTATTTCTCTTAACTTCTCTTATTCATTAGTACTCAGATACAACTGGCTTACCCAACACAGTTCATTGATTAACTGGACTGCTGGGTTTATTACTTTCCAACCAAGCTTAAGAAGGAAAAGCTATCTTGTAGAAAAATCCTGATATTTATACTCTTTGAAGAAATTCTGTTTATGTCTGACTCTTCAGATCTAAACCCAAGTCTTCTTTTCTCCAACCTCACATTACCATCATTAGTGCTCAATCATATATTCAGACAATATAAATGATAGACTTAATGACTTTTTGTTTTACACTCTACTCTACTAATCTTACCAGAAAAGTAGTGAGAATTACTAGCAATTCAGTTGATCTATTTACTATTCTACCTAAATACCACAAGTTTTCAGATATTTTTAGCAAGGCTAAAGCAGAGATTCTAGCCCTCCACTGCTTGTACAACTTACAAATCAAACTAGAAAATAGGAAAAAACTACCTATTAGAACTATTTACTTACTTTCAACAACAGAACAAGAAGCACTCAAGAGGTTCATCTGTGAAACTCTAAACACTGGATTTATATGACCTATATCTTCCCTTCATAGAGCACTCATACTATTTATTTATTGACTTCTGGAGATTTAATCACATCATATAGAAGAATAAGTGTCTACTTTTTCTGATATTTAACCTCTTTGATTCTCTTTTAAAGACACATATTTATCTGAAGATTGACCTTCATCATGTGTATCACTTGGTACAGATTACAGAAGATGATGAATGAAAAATGGCCTTCCAAACTCACTGTAGATCCTTTGAATAAGCAGTAATGCCTTTTAGTCTAACTAATGCCCATGTAACTTTTTTATTTAGATAATATGTCTCAACATCAAGAACACATTAAGGAAGTATTATGTTAACTCCAGCTCTGTAGAATATCTAGGATATATCTTGTCCCCTTATATATTAACCATATCTTTTGATAAATCAATATAATTTAAAATTAACCTGAACAAAAGGAAGTCAAGAATGTGCAAGCATTCTTGGGGTTTGTAAATTTCTACTGCCAATTTATTTACAATTACTTAGATATGGATACTCTGCTAATTCAGTTGATATAGAAGAATATTCATTGGGACTTTGATCTCCTATGTTATAAAGTATTCATCTCTGCTTCAATCATTATTCACTGAATCTCTAATACTCAAATGATTGTGGAAACTAATGTTCCAGATTACACTCTTATAGCTATACTATTGATTATAATAGAAGAAAAGAAGATAAAACTAGTCACATTCTACTCTTACATGTTTAAGATTACAGAACTCAACTATGATATATACAACAAGAAACTCATTGTAGTTTTTGAGACCTTCCATATTTGATGCCACTACTTGAAAAGATTAGAGCTCCCTATAGACATTATCATAGACTACAAGAACCTAGAGTACTTTTCAACTACCAAAATCCTTTTCTAGATGTTCTGGATGAAAGTAGATAACAAGATTGAACTAAGAGAGAAATTCTGATCATCTTGCTTAGCAATAGAGTCCAAACCCAATACTATTACTTATAGAGAGGACTTCTATCCAAGAGAAGGAAGTGCTGCCTACACCTCTGTCAATCTTCAAAATATGTATCTTATCTTCACCTATAGTTAACTCATGACATTTTTTTAAGCTACTCTTTTGGTCTCTTTATCCATTTGGGCTGCTACCATTGTAGACTTTAATGGCTTGCACAATAACATCTGGTCAGCAATAACACAAGATGAGATACTCCAGTAATACCTCTATCACCTAATAGAATGCTAATTGTTAGATATATTCAGGCTTCTATTCAAGAATAGGAAAATCTATATGCTATGGGCAAATAATTTTCATACATGTATTCTGCAGTACTACTATGATTATATTCTTGCAGGACATTTTGGGCAAAATAAGACATTAGAACTCATATATTGTAGATACACTTGGCTAGTTATGACTTAAGTCCTTAAGTAGAAACAAAAGACAACTTTTATATTGAGTAACACAAAAGAACTTGATAGAGTTCTAAGTACATGATAGTCTACCTTATATATTACAGACTATGGTCTGTGCACACAATATAACTGACCTACTCTAAAGTACATATACTTTCCATAAGGCTAGTATATTGTTGCCATACTGTATGATGCTATCTATTCCAGAATCTTCTACATTCTTCTTTGTGTCACATGATTGTGTAATATGTGACTGTGACAGGTGCCATATTTCTGTCATGCATAACATTATCTTACATCCTTTGTCTTTATCCAAGATTAAAAAAAGTAAAAAATAAAAAATAAAGTAAAAGAAAAAATGAAAAAGAAAATAGAAAGGGAGTAAAATCAAAACTAAGTCCACTGCTCACAACTCTGACATAACCATCCATATATATAGATATCAAGAGTTTCTGTAATTCTTATATCACTTGTATAAAATCCAAACTATAATATCACAAGCTATATGCTTATATCTCTATGAACACTAATCTCTATATGATATATGATATTATTAAGGGATGGTTTAATAAGTGCTTTCTAATGCAACTTTGATCATGGGAATCCATTCAGTTATGCCTGAAATAATAGCTAATGAAACTTGTAGTTACTAATGATTTGATATCTCAGTAATCTGTTATCACTTTTATATATTCTCTATACATACAAATAGCTCTTATTTAGGGCTTTCTAGTGTAACTTAATTTGTGAGAATCAGTCTACTAGTTATGGAGATACAAGTTTGCAATAGATAGTAGTGTAATAGAGCTAGTTATAAGCTTGTAAGGAAGTAGAGGTTTAAGTTGAAAAAAATAAAAAGACCAATATATGAGAAATATGAATGGTTTCTTCAACAAGGAGAAATATATTGAGCATATGATGGAGGTTAATATTTATTACCAAGGATACAAGGAGAAAATGGAGATTGATATAATTAGAAGACAGAAGTAAAGTGTGATTTTGGAAATGCTGTGGCTTGCTCACCACAATTCTGAAATTAACTAGAGAATAGGAGAAGTGAAAATGACAAGATATCTAGAAGAGTATGAAAAGCAGTAGAGATTAAAGTAAGGAAAACTGGAGTGGTAAAAATAAAAGAAAGAGAGAAAGAAAGAGGAAGAAGAAATGAAATGAAAAAAAGGGAATAGAAGAAATAAAAAAAGAAAAAAAACCAAAAAAGGAAATAATAATAGAAGTGAAGAAAGTGATAGAGGAATAGGAAATTTGGAATGAGAAGAAAAAGGCAGTGGAATCTGAAGATGAAGCCAAAAAATTATTTTCTCAAAGGTTCTATAAGTGAATCCATGTCTTTGGAAAGAAAGTAAGTGAGAGGATACCAATGGAGAAGTTGTGGGATCATGCAATAAAGGTGAAGGAAGAGTTCGTACTGAAAAAGAGGAAGATGTATCTATTGTTGAGAAAAGAGAGAAAAGAGATACATAGGTTCATCAAAGAAAAATTGAGAAAATGGTATATCAGACCTTTAAAATTACCTCAAATAGCACCTGTATTTCTTGTAGGTAAAAAGGACAATAAGAAGAGAATGGTTCAGGACTATAGGTACTTAAATGAGTGGACTATTAAAAATAATTACCCTTTGCCTCTTATTTTAGATATTGTAGAAAATACAGGTACTAAGAAAGTATTTATGACCCAAAAGGGTCATTTGAACCTATGGTTATGTTCTTTGGACTAACCAACTCTCTAACAATGTTTCAAATGATAATGAATGAGATTCTATAGGACTTGATCAATACTAGAGAAGTAGCAAGCTTCATTGATGATATAATTGTGAGAATGGAAAAGGAAGAAGGATACAATGAGGTGGCAAAAGAAGCAGTGAAGAGGTCAGTGGAGAATAATCTATATGCAAAACTAGAAAAATGCAAATGAAAGGTTAGAAAGATAGGGTTTCTAGGAGTAGTAATTGGACTAGAGGGAATTAAAATGAAGGAGAAGAAGATGAAGAGATTATTGAAATGGTCAACTCCAAAAGAAGTTAAAGACATACAAAAGTTTTTGGAACTAGCCAATTATTATCAGTAGTTCATTAAAGATTTTGTAACAATAGCCAGTTTACTACATGACCTAGTAAAGAAAAACCAGAAGTGGAATTGAATAGAGAAGTAAGAAAAGACATTTCAAGAGTTGAAAGAAAGATTTATAAAAGAGCCAGTAGTAGCAGCATCAGACTTAATAAAAAATGAGGATGGAAGTTGATACATCAGATTATACAACAGAAAAGGTTTTATTTATGGAGTGTAAGGAGGGACAATGAAAATCAGTAGCTTTCCTCTCAAAATCTCTAAATGAGACAGAGAAACTACAAAATTCATAACAAGAAGATATTTGTGGTAATAAGAGAATTGGAAAACTGAAGACACTTGTTAGAGAACACAAAGTTCAATTTTAAGGTTTAGACAGACCATAAGAACTTAGAATATTTCATGAAAGCACAGAAATTGAATAGAAAACAAGTCTGTTGGGCACTTTATCTATCAAGATTTGACTTCATCTTAAAACATATACCAGGAACAAAAATAGGAAAGGCAGATGGACTTAGTAGAAGACTAGACTAGAAAGTAGGAGTAGAAAAGAATAACAAAAACCAAACATTATAATAATAGATTCATAATTTAGCAGAAGTAGTAATAGAAGAACTTGAGGTAGATATATTAGAAAAAGTACTAAAAGACAATGAATGGCAGATGGAAGAAGATTTGATGTTGAAAGAAGGAAAATTATATGGATAGAAGGATGAGGTACTGAGGGTAGAGATAATTTGGTTACACCATAATACACTGGTAGCAGAATATAGAGGAAAATAGAAGATGACATAGTTGATAATAAGAAACTACTGGTGGCCAGAGTAACTAAGGATGTAGAAAAATATGTAAATAGTTACAATATATATCAGAAGATGAAGAATAGAACAAACATACTAGTAGAGAAGTTGATGGTAAATGAGGTTCCAGAAAAACTGTGAACATATTTGATAGTTGACTTCATCACTAAGTTGCTGTTAGTAGCTAGAAAAGATACAATTCTAGTAGTCTGCAATAGTTTGTCAAAAAATAACACATTTTGTAGCAATAACAGAAGAAATATTGGTAGAAAGATTGGTAAGGTTGTTTAGGGATAATATGTGGAAATTGCATAGGTTGCCAGAAAGTGTGATCTCAAATAGAGAACCATAATTTGCAGTGGAACTAACAAAGAAGCTGAATAAAATGCTGGAAATTAAGACAAAGTTGTTGACATTGTTCCATCTACAAACTGATGGTCAAACTGAATGAATGAATTAGGAGCTAGAATAATATTTTTGATTCTTTGTTGATTATAAGCAAAAGGATTGGCTAGAATGGTTGGCAATAGCTGAGTTTGTAGTTAATGACAAAACATACTCAGGAACTAAGATGTCTCTGTTTATAGTAAGCTATGGCAGAGAATTAAGAATAGGAGCAAATATTAGAAGGAAGAAAAAAGTAGAGAAGACAATGGAGTTTGCAGAAAAAATAAAGAGGGTTTAGGTAGAGGCTGGAACAGTGTTGAAAAAGACTTAGGAGGAGGAAATAAAGCAACAAGAAAATAAGGGAAGAAAGGAAGTTGAAGAATAAATAAAGTAATTTTGAGTACAAAAGATTTAGTATTCAAAGAAAGACTGGCCAAGAAATTAGTAGACTAGTATGTTGGTCCATATATCATTAATAAAGTTTTTACTAATGTGGTCAAATTACAATAGTCTATGTCAATGAGAATTCATCCAGTGGTGAACATCAGTTGAGTAGTACAATATAGAGAGTAAGTAGAGGGACAAAAAATAGAAAAAGTGAAACTAGTAAATGTAGATAGAATTGAAGAATAGAAGGTGGAAATAATATCAAATAAAATAAAAATAAGAGGAGTTGTAAAGTACTTGGTGCAATGGAAAAAATTTACAGCAAAGCATAATATATGGAAAAGAGAGGTGTTACAATTAAAAACTTAGAATTAAGTCAATAAAAGAGTCTTGTATAGAATTTACACAAGAGAACTCAATGGAGTTCCTAAGTACAATCTGTCTACCTTATATATATAGGGCTTATAGTCTATGCTATACTAAACCTAGTCTCCTCTAAAGGGCATATGTTTGCCTTAAGATCAACATGTGTAATACATGCTATATGACATCATTATTCTAGGATCTTTTACAATGTTTTTTTCAAATCAATGATTTATTACATATGATGCAAAAGTAGACAAATTTAATATCATACTAACATCTTAACCTGAAGAAAATAAATAAATGGAAATGAGAAATGAAATGAAAATAATTAAAGTCTACTATCTTTAACTCTGATATTACCTTTTCTTCAAGGTTTCTCTTCTGGAGAAACTGACTTCTATTTTTACCAGTTTCTCTCCAACTTCTTTAAATACATATTCTTAAATTTTCTATCATTTTATCTGTATAACATCTTTGCTATATATTTTTCCTAGCAACTGTCTTCTTCTAAAGTCTTTTTCTTCTGTTCTATCTAACTTCTCTTGTCTCTTTATTTCTGTATTCAGTCTTTCTTTGAACTCTGCCACTACCTCCTTGACATTTTCTAAGTTCTTCTCTTTTTCCTATATATTATTTTCCACTACAAACTTCTTCTAATGTACCAAATACTTTACTACTTTTCTTTTTTTTCTTTTATTTAGCATTATTTCTATCTCCCACTCTTCAACTCTATATACTTTTACTAGTTTTATCTCTTTTGCTTTTTTCTCCCACTTGTTTCCTATATCATACTACTCAATTAACATTCATAACTGGGTGAATTCTCATTAAAGTTGGCAGTCATAATTCAACTATATTGGTAGATACTATTTTGTCAAGGATATATGGGCCAACATACTAATCCATTAATTTCTTTGCTAGTTATTCTTTAAATACTAAATCTTTTATATTTAGCATTACTTTATCCTCCTTCTTCCATTCCTCTACTTCTCTTCTTACTTTATCTGCTTGCTGCTTTATTTCCTCTTATGCTTTTTTCAATACTGCTCCTGCTTTCTCCTATATCTTCTTTATTCTCTTTCCAAACTTCTGTCACAAACTTTATTCAGCTTGTATTTCCACAACTAGTAAACTAATTTTCACAAACCAAGTTGTGCTGGAAAGCCCCAAATGAGGGTTATCTGCACATATACAGGATGTATAAAAGCAACAACAAACAACTGAGATATTAGGTTATCAGTAACTGTAAAAGCTTTGTTGGCTAATATCTCATGAATGGCTAGACAGATTTGCACAATTGAACTTGTATTGGAAAGTGTTCATTAAACAGTTTCTAATGATATATAATATATCTAATAGCAATAAGTATTGATAGAGATACAATCATATCAATGTAGTAATATAATTAGTTACCTTCTAAAATTAGCCTGATATCTACTATGACAGATGACAGTACCCATAAGATACAAGTTTTGATCATGTGATAAAAACAGCTTATACATAGACCATTACTATTTTGTATAAATACTTCTGTATCTGAGGATTAGATCTCAAATTTAACAATATTAATCTTTATTATTTATCATTGACATTTGTATTGATTGATCTTTATTATTATTGTCATTATTATTGAACTTTTGAATCACTCCTAAACCTCTGAGAGTACACCCAAGATTCAGATATCACAAACAAGTAAGTAGTTCATTTTGTGATAACTCCATTACTTTCTCCACCTTTCCTTTCTTTCTAATATCTACTTTTATTCTCAATTCTCTACTATAGTTTACTATTAACAGAGACACTTTAGTTACTGAGTATACTTTATTATTAACTGCAAACTCTGCTATTGTTATTAGCCATTCTGACTAGTCCTTTTGTTGATAATCCACAAAGAATTACAAGTACTATTTAAGCTTCTAGTTCATATATTTGGTTTGTCTATCTGTTTGTGAATGAAATGATGTTAACAACTTTATTTCAATCCCCAACATTTCATTCAGCTCTTGAGTTAACTCCACTGCAAATTGTGGTTCTCTATCTAACACTATACTCTTTAGTAATCTATGCAACTTCCATATGTTATCTCTGGACAGCCATACTAACCCTTCTACCAATGTTCCTTTCACAAAGTATGTTATCTTGGACAACCTATTGCATACCACTAAGATTGCATTTTTTTCAGCTACTAATAGTAACTTTGTGATAAAGTCCATCATCAAGTGTATTCATAGTCTCTTCCATACTTTATTCAACTTTAATTTTCTTATTGGTGCCTCTGTCCTATTCTTTATTCTCTGACATATATCACAACCATCTATATATTCATATTTTCCTACATCTCTTGTCACTCTCAGCCATCAGTAATTTCTTATTATCAATTCTTATCTTCTACCTTTTACCATGTTCTGTTACCAGTACATCATGATGCAACTGGATTATTTCTACTCTTAATTCCTATCCTTTGGCACATATATCTTTCCCTCTTTTAATACCAAATCTTCTTTTACTTACTATTCATCTTCTTGCAATACTTTAACTTTTGCTTTCTTCATCTTCTTTATTACTCTAACTACTATCACAAATAAGATACTTACTGGTTGTGATACTTGAACTTAATGGTATTTCAGAGGTTCAGTATAAGGAGGTAATGATAATAGATGATGAGTAGTATCAACAGAAATAATTAATGTTGTTAAGTCTGAGGTCTAGCCTTTAGATATAGAGATATATATATAAAAGAGTGATGGGCCATGTGCAAGCTGTTGCCATCACATGATCAAAACTTGTACCTGATGGGAGCTATCATCTGTTATAGCAGCTGTCAGGCTATTTTTAGAAGATAACTAATTATGTTACTACATTGATATACTTGTATTTCTACCAATACTTATTGCTTTGAAACACATTATATATTGTTGGAAACAGATTAATGAGCACTTTCCAACACAAGTTTGATCATGCAAATACAACCAGCCATTCATGAGATATTAGCAGACAAAGCTTTTACAGTTGTTAATGGCCTGATATCTCAGTCATTTGTTATCACTTTTGTACATCCCGCAAATGTACAGATAGCCCTCATTTGGGGCTTTCTAGCACAACTTGGTTTGTGAAAATTGGTCCACTGGTTGTGGAGATACAAGCTGAATGAAGTTTGTGACAACTACTTTATCTTTTTTCAATATATCTACTTCAGATTCTTCTATTATTACTTCAGCTAAGCTATAAATCTATTGTTCTTTAATTAGTGTTTGATTCTCATTATTCTTTTCTACTCCTACTTTCCAGTCTAGTCTTTTACTTAATTCATTTGCTTTCTCTATTTTTGTTTCTAGCATATGTTTTAAGGTAAAGTTGGATCTTAATAGGTAGAGTACCCAATATGCTTGTTTTCTGCTCAAATTTTGTGCTTTCATAAAATATTCTAAGTTTTTGTGGTCTGTCCAAACATCAAACTTGAATTTTACATTCTATAATAGATGTTTTCAGTTTTCTAACCCTTTAAAGAGTTAAAGGAAAGTGTTAAAGGAAAGATTTATAAAAGAACTGGTGTTAGCAACACTAGACCTAAACAAAAAAAATGAGAATGGAAGTTAATGTATCAGATTATGTAGTAGAAGAGATCTTATCTATGAAGTATGAGAATATACAGTGGAGATCTATAGCTTATCTCTCAAAATCTCTCAATGAGACAGAGAAAAAAATATGAGATTCACAATAAGAAAATTTTTGCAGTATTTAAATACATTATCTTGTCTCTCTATCCAATTACACTTCTAATCCTTCTTTACCAGGTCATATATAGTAAGTTTCAAAAACTTTTGTATGTTTTTGACTCCTATAAAAGTTGGCCAATTCAACACTCCCTTCACCTTCTCTTTCTTTATCTTAATTCCTTCTAGTCCAATTATTACTTCTAAGAACTCTACCTCTCTAACCTTCCACTTGCATTTTTCTAGTTTTATATATAAATCATCCTCTGCTAACCTCTTCATTATATTCTTTACTATCTTATCATGTTCTTCCTTCTTTTTTGTGTCCACTATAACATCATCTATGAAACTTGCTACTTCTCTAGTATTAATCAAGTTCTGAAGGATCTTGTTCATTATTGTTTGAAATATTGGTGGAGAATTTGTAAGTTTAAAGAATATTACAGTTGGTTCAAATGATCCTTCTAAAGTCATGAATGCCATCTTTCACTCATATCCTTTCTTTATTCATACATTATTATATCCCTATTATAAGTCCAACTTTGTAAATAATTTCTTAGTACCTATGTTTTCTACAATATTCAAAATAAGAGACAAAGGGTAATTATTTTTAATTGTCCACTCATTTAAATATTTGTAGTCCTATACCATATACTTCTTACTGTTTTTATTTCCTACAAAAAACACAGATACCATTTGAGATGACTTTGAGAGTCTAATATACTCTTTCCTCAGTTGTTTTTCAATAAACTTGCACACTTTTCTCTTTTCTTTCCTTGACAATGGATACACCTTCCCCTTTCTCAGTACAAATTCTTTCTTTACTTTTATTACATGATCCCACACCTTTTTCATTAGCATTCTCTCACTTGCTTTCTTTTTGAAGATATAGATTCACTTGTGGAATCTTTAAGGAACCAATTTCTTGGCCTCTTTTTCAGACTTTGCTACTTCTTTCTCTTCATCCCAAATCTCCTATTTGTCAGAGTTGAAGATAGTAGACTCTATTTATTTTTATTTTATTTTCTCATTTTTATTTATTTTATTTTTTGGATTTGAGATTAGGGTTTAGCATGATGTCACACATGTCTGTCACAAACTGTCATGCTATGTGATATGGTGTCATAGTTACAGAAAGACAAAGAAAGTTCTGGAATAATGATATTATACTATATATCCCTTTAGAGTAGGCTAGATTAGTATAGTATAGACTATTAGCCAAGTATATATATAAGATAGACACTCTGTAACTGGAACTCTATCAAGTTCTATTGTATAATTTCTATTACCTTAACATCTCAAGATTTGAATTGTAACATCATTCTTCTGCTATTTTCTTTACTTCTATCACTCTCTCCTTCTTTGGTTTTTTCTTCTTTCTTTTTATGTTCCCTCTCTTCTTGTTTCTTCTCTTTCTTCTTCTTCTTCTTCTTTCTCTTTTTGCTTTTGTCATTTTAAATTTCCCTACTTTAGTCTCTACTGTTTTCCACACTTCTCTGAGTACCTTGTCATTTTTATCTCTTCTATTCTCTAATTAATCTTAGGATTGTGGCTAGCCCACCACAGCATTCCCAAAATTATACTCTACTTCTGACTTCTGATCACATCAATCTCTATTCTTTTCCAATGTCTCTAGTAATAAATATTTACTTCTACTATATACTTAATAAGTTACTCTTTGTTAAAGGAACTATCTATATTTCTCATATATATAGGTCTTTTTATTCTTTTCAACTTGAACTCCTGTTTTCTTGACTGTTTCTCTTTTCTATAGTTTCTTGTGATATGACCAAAGCCTCCACAGTTGTAACAATTCCTTCTTATATCCACATCTATGGCATATGGATCATGTCTAAGTACAAATCCTGCTTGCTATTGTAGGTTTACCATAGTTGTATTTGTTCTCTTAACTTTCTTCATTGGTACAGGCACTGCTAGGATTTACTACTGAATCTTCTGTCTTCTTGGCCAAATTTGGAGCTAAGGTAATTATTGCCCTTATACCCTACTAATAATTACTAGTGCATTTGTCCTTTGAGCTAGAGCTCCTATCTTTCTTCTATCTCTTAACCTCTCCTTCTCTCTCCTACTCTTTCTTCAATAGTAATATCTATCCAAATTTACTGTTCTCTCATACCACTGCTCAACACTTCTTGAAGGTCATTCTGCCTCCATTAACTTTCTTCTAATCATTCTATTTATTCCTTGCTTGAATTTCTCTACTAATAGTCTTTCCTCATATCTACTATCTCTTAACACCCTTCTGAACTCCTATACAAATACTCCATTGTTCTATTTCCTTGCTCTATCCTCTTTAGTTCTGCTGCTTTAATTGTTTCATTGTTTTCTTCACCAAACTTTTTTTTCAAATCTGCCAAGAATTCTTCTAATGTCTTATATTCCAAATTTTCTTTCTTTAAGCCTTCAAGAATATTTTCCTTCCAAATATCTGCTGATTCTTCCTGTATATATGATAATACTCACTGGATTTGTTCTTCAACCATTATATTTCTTATTCTCATTCTAATAAATAACTTGTATGCTGTCAAAAATCCCAAAACTTTTTCTGCTTTCCTATTGAATATTTGTGGCTTAGCTACTTCTATATTTAACTTTGTGTTGGGTCTAGAGACTACTGCTGCTATCTCTTCTTCTGCTCCTCCTGCTATCAGTATTTGTATTTACACTTGCATAGCTATCAACTACTCTTGATGCTATCTGATTACTTATTCATAATTGTTTGAGCTGTATTGACTCATATTGGTATAAAGATATGGGAAATCAATTGGAGAAGGTGATAATAAAAGTAATAGTGGTGTGGATGATAAGAAGGTATAAAGAGATAAGAAAGAGGAGCCTAGTGCTGACCTTACTCTTAGAGTCATAATCTGAACTTGATGTTATCTCTATAGGTATTCTTCTTATTTCACCTCATACTGTTTACTGGTTACTTATACTACTTACTACTATCCTAATCAAATTGTAAATGATTTTGTTGTAAGAAGAACATTCTACTCTAGATAGTACCTAAAGAGCTACTGCTATTCTCCTATATAGACAGGTCATAAGGAGATATTATAGCATGGAGTTTGATGATTTTAAGTTTAAAAAGTTTTAGATAAAAGAACAACTTTAAATTGAGTAATCACAAGAGAACACAATAGAGTCCTAAGTACAAACTAGTCTATCTTATATATCACAGACTGTGGTTTATACACACACTATAACTACCCTACTCTAAAGTACATATACTTTCTATAAGGCTAATATATGGTTATTATGCTATATAATCTTATTTGTTCCAGAATCTTGTTTATTCTTCTTTGTGTCATGTGATGGTGTGACAGTTGTGACAGTGATGTCACACTGATACCCTAACCCTAAGTCTAAAATAAAATAAAATAAAATAGAAAAGAAATAAAAAATAAAAATAAAAGTAAAAATGAACCAAGTTTAATGTTTATAGTTTTGACATCACTATTCCTTCAAGGTTTCTCCTCTAGAGAAACTGACTTTTATTTTTACCAATTTCTCTCTAGCTTTTTCAAATACTTATTCTCAAGCTTCCTATTATCCTATCTATACAATATCTTTACTGTATACTTTCCTAATAGGTTTTCTCTTCTAAAATCTTTTTCTCTACTATATTTAACTTTTTCTATCTCCTAACTTTTGTGTTCAGCCTCTTTTCAAATTCTGCTACTACTTCTTTTATATTTTCCAGATCTTCTTTTCTCTCCCAACTATCATATTCTGTTATGAACCCCTTTCATTGTCAGATATACAAAGCTTGGATGCTTGTTTCTTCATTTAATATTTTCTTTTACTTTCTTTTTAATTTATTTTTTCTTTTAAACTTAGGGTTAGGGCTAGAGTGATGTTATTATCACACTGTCACATCAGTCACATCAGATAACATGATCATAGTAATGGTTATAAGTCATGAAATTATAAGAGAAGAATATAGAAGGTTTTGGAAGGATAACATCATACTAATATATCTTATACATGTTGGTCTTGAGACAGTCATATAGTTTTTAGGGTAGGCTAGAGGAGTAGTAGTATGGACCACCATAGCTTAGTATAAAAGATAGACAATTCTGTACAGAGTTCTCTATCAAGTTCTCTTGCATAATCTTATACAAGGTTTTGCTCATTGACCAACTCTAAGATCTTTAAGTCATAACATCTATCATACCAGATACTTTACTACTTCCTATATTTTTCTTTTATTTAGTATTTTTTCAGCATCTTATTCTTCTACTTCTATCTCTACTAGTTTTACTTCTTTAACCTTTTATTTCTCTACTTGTTCTTTGTATTATATTACTTTACTGATGTTCATAACCAGATGAATTCTCATCAAAGTTGGCAATCATAATTTGACCACATTAGTAGACACTACTTTGTTAATGATATATAAGCCAATCTGGTCATTCCTTGAACATCAAGTCTTTCATACTCAATATTACTTTATCACTCTTTTTTCATTCTTTTGCCTCTCTTCTTTTCCTGTCTTCTTGCTGCTTCATTTCTTCTTGTACTTTTCTTAATACTACTTCTATTGTGGCAACCACTAGACACAAAGTCTAATAATCACACAAGCAAGTAAAGCTCTCAGTAGACTATTGATGTGGGGATCACAAGAGAACTCAACAAGGAGTTTCTGCTGAATTGCTATCCTATTTATATAAATTACACATGGTCCATACTACTTAATAATTATCCTACCCTAAAGTTGATACATCATCCATGAGTGCACTATGTGTACACTATGAGGTAGCTATGCAGTTAACATACTCCTTGACATTATCTATCTAGACCATTCCAGTCTACTCTAGTCCATTCTAGGCTTTTATGACATTATATCATGTGACATGTCATATGACTGCAGTGTCACATGCCTCTTCATCATCAATAAAAAGAAAAAGAAATTCAAACAAAAAGAAATTCTTTTAGCAAACTTTATCACCTTCTTCACTTTTTCTTTTCTTCTAATATCTATCCCCATCCTTAACTTCCTTTTGTAATTTGTTATAAATAGAGATACCTTTACTACTAAATGTATCTTGTTGTTTACTATAAACTCTGCTGATACCAACCATTTCTGCTAGTCTTTTTGTCTATAATTAACAAAAAACTATAAGTACTATTCTAACTTTTGGTTCATTCTTTCCATATAACCATCTGTTTGTGGATGGAACAATGTTGATAACTTTTTTGTAATATCCAATATCTCATTCAACTTCTTAGTTAACTCTGCTGCAAACTGTAGTCCTCTATCTAATATTAATTTTGGACTTAAGGTTAGAAGTTAGCATAATATCACATATGGCTGTCACAAGTCATGGTCATATGATTATATATCATAGAAGAATATAAAAATTTCCAGAACAATGATGTTATTATGTCAATAACATGTAATATGCATAATTTTAGAGTAGGCTAAGGTTAGTGTAGCACAAATCAGTAGTCTAGCATATATAAGGTAGTCAATTTTGTACTTAGAACTTCATTGAGTTCTCTTGTGTAAACTTTATATAAGGTTCCTCTTTTAACTTATTACTGAGGCTTAAGTTATAATAGTATTAGTTGAATACAAGAAAATTTGATAAAGTTACTAAGTATAATCTGTCTATCTTATATATACTAGGCTCATGGTTCATGCTATACTAAACCTAACCTCTCTTAAAAAGTATATGCTTATCTTAAGATTAACATATATAATATATATTATATAATGTTATTATTCTAGGACTTTCTACAATGTTCTTTATGACACATAATTGTGTGACTATGACTTGTGACTGTGTTATATGACATGTGATAGATATAATATCACACTAACCCTTAACTCTAACCCAAAATAAGAAAATAAATAGAAATAAAAATAAAAATGAAATGAAAATAATTAAAGTCTACTATCTTTAACTCTGATATCAGAGTTATGATAGACTTGGATTATTTTATTTTCCATTCTTATTTTTTATTTTATTTTCTATTTATTTTCTTATTTTGAACTTAAGATTAGAATTATAATATAATATTACAACTATTCCATATCATGATAAAGTATGACATCTGCCATAAGTTGGTCACATCTATTACAGTCATAGTCATACAATCATATATCATATAAAAGAACAAACAAAATTCTGAAACAATAATATTATACTACATATTAATAGTTTATAATACATATAGTATCAGAGTTGAAGATAATAGTATAATATGATATTACATGTGACTGTCACAAACTGTTACACATATCACAGTTAAAGTCACATAAATTACATGTTATATAGAAGAATATAAAAGATTTTAAAATAATAATATCATATAATATATTTATCATATTTTGATCTTATAAATAATGCATAGTTTTTAGAATAGGTTAGCATTAGTCTTGCACAGACCAACTAGCTAGTATATATAAGATAAATACTTTGTACTAGAAACTCTATTAAATTCTCTTGTATTAATCTAATACAAGGTTTATTTTTTACTCTTATACTTAAGCTTAAGTTATAACATATGGCCTTGAGAATAGGTTAGAATTTATGTAGCACAAACTACAAGCTTAGCATATATAAAGATAGATACATTGCATCTGGAACTCTATTGAGTTCTCTTATGTAAGTCTTATACAAAATTCCTTTCTTATGTTACAATTACAAGATGTTAGAGTGAGTCAAGTAAAAGAACCTTGTATTAGGGTTGAACACAAGAGAACTCAATAGAGAACTCTGTACAGGATTGTTTACCTTTATATACTAAAACTCCATGGTCTATACTAACTATTTCTAGCCTACCTTAAACAGCTATATATTTGCTTCAAGATCAACATGTGTAAAATGTCAGGATCAAGAAAAGTAGACTTAGTTTCTTTTTATTTCTCCTTCTCATTTTTATTTTCCTTTCAATTTATTTTCCTCTTTTTCTATTTTTAGAACTTAGGGTTAGGGTTAATCTGCAAAACACCAGAAGAAAGGCATAAAAGATAATGATATACAACATATTTACTATATGTTGGCCTTGAAGTATATATATGGTAGTTTAGGGTAGGTTAGAAAGGCCTAGCATAGACCAAGCGCCTTTAGTATATAAGGTAGATAATCCTGTACAGAGTTCTCTATCGAGTTCTCTTGTATTACCTCCATACAAGATTACTTCTTGACCTAACTCTAAGAGTTTTGAATCATAATATAAAACATGATATATGACTTCACCCTTACAGAATCTTCTATGCTCTTCCATGTGACAGTGATGTCATATTAACCCTAATTCTAAGTCCCCAAAATAAAGAAAAATAAGAAAGATAAAATAGTTAGAGTCCACTGTCCTAAATTCTGACATCTTAACTTTAAGTCTTTAATCATAATAAAAGATGAAGATGATAAAGTATCTAGAGAAGTGGAAGAAGTAGTAAAGGCTGAAACAGAGAAAACTGGGATGGCAAAAATAAAAAGAGGAAGAAAGAAAAGAAACAAGAAGAGAAAAAATAGAAGAAAAAGGAGAGAACAAAGAAAAAACCAAAAAGGAGAGAATAATAGAAGTTAGAAAGATGGTAGAAAAATAGAATATTTAGAACAAGAAAAATAAAGTAATAAAGTATAAAGAAGAGGCCAAGAAACTAGTACTTTGAAGATTCTATATCTTTGAAAAGAAGATAAGTGAGAGGATACTGATAAAGAAAATATAAGACTATACAATAGAGTTGAAGGAGAAGTTCATACCATGAAAAGAGAAAATATATCCATTTTTTAGAGAAGAGAGAGAAAAAGCATATAAGTTTATAGATAAACAATTGAAGAAAGAGTATATCAGACTTTTGAAGTCACTTAAAATAATACTAGTGTTTTTGTAAAGAAAAAGGATAGTAAGATGTTATGATATTAAACTTGGCTTAGTGTTATGGGATGTTTGAACACTAATAATTTTATTTTTCTTTTATTTTTCTGATTTTATATTGATTTTCTTTTTTTGTTTCTTTTATTTTGCTTTTGGACAATAAAGAGGCATGTGATACTGCAGTCACATGACATGTCACATGATGTGATGTCATAGGCCTAGAATGTGATAAAAGGATCTAGAAGATAATATCAGGGCATATGTATATAACATGGTAGCCTTAAGGTAAACATGAGGAAGAAGCATAAATATAAGGGCAGGGTTAATTATTAGTAGCATGGACCATAAGGACTTTGTATATATAGGACTCTAATTTAGCAGAGACTCCTTGTCAAGTTCTCTTGTGAACTATCCACAATATATCCACTTTGAGATTTACTTGCTTGTGCTATCATTTGTCATTGTGATAAGTGGTTACCACAACACTCAGGTTGCAACTTAGGCAAATACTTGAGTAAGAATAGGGAATAAGTCAATTGGTAAAGCATAAGGATACAGAATGGCATCTATAGCTCTAAGTAGAGGTTTCAGTAGTAAAATACTGACAAGAGTCAGATAGGAAAACTCTATTACAGAAGACTGAGTTTGATAGAAGTATCTTTATTATAAAAGACTGAATATCCAAGTTGTTACATTACTTCTATGAGAACATGTCACAGAAAGAATGGCCATCATAGAAGATAGACTTGTATTAGAGATGTTATAATGACAATACTACTATAAGAATATATCGTTGAAATGGATGAACTTGATATATAACAGTAGTAAAAAGACTAGTAGAAAATGATTTATATGTAAAACTAGAAAAATATAAATGAAAGGTTAGAAAAGTGAGATTTTTGGAAGTAATAATAGTATTACAAACTTAAGACCTTAGAGTTGGTCAAAAGAAAAAAATCTTGTATAGAGTTTATATAAGAAAACTCAATGGAGTTCTAAGTATAAACTAGTCTATCTTTAATACTATGGACCACAGTCTGTGTATACACTACAGCTATTCTACCCTAAAATATATGTACTTTCTACAAGGCCAATATGTTATTACTATACTATATAATATTATTTGTTCCAAAATCTTCTATAATCTTCTCTGTATCATGTGATTGTATAGCAATTGTGACAGTAATCTGTGATGTCACATTAACTTTAATCCTAAGTCCCAAAATAAGAAATAAATAGGAAAGAAAAGGGAAAATAAGAGTAAAAATAAACCAAGTTCTATATTCATAATTCTGATATTATCCCTTCTTCAAGGTTTCTTCTCTAGAGAAACTGACTTCTGTTTTTGCTAGTTCCTCTCTAAATTTTTCAAATACTCATTCTCAAACTTTCTATTATCCTATTTATACAATATTTTTGCCATATACTTCACTGGTAATTTTCCTCTTCTAAAGTTCTTTTCTTTTGTTATATCTAATTTATTCTATCTCCTTACTTCTGCATCTAACCTTCTCTCAAACTCTGTTATTATCTCTTTTGCATTTTCTAAATTCTTTTCTTTTTCCTAAGAGTTATACTCTACTGTAAACCCCTTCCATTGTACTAAATACTTTACTATCCCTCTTATTTTTCTTTTATTTAATATTTTTTTATCTTTTACTCTTTGACTCCTTCCACTTTTACTGGTTTTATCTCTTCTATCTTTTATCCCTCTACTTGCTCTTTATACTATACTATCTGACTGATATTTACAACTGAGTGAATTCTCATTGAAGTATACAGTTATAATTTGACCATATTCATAGATACTACCTCTTTAATAAGATATAGACTAACATATCAATTCACCAGTTTTTTTGCTGGTCTTTTCTTAAACACCAAGTCCTTTGTACTTAACATCACTCTATCCTCCTTTTTTCATTCTTTAACTTCTTTTATTTCTCTGTCTGCCTGTTATTTCATCTCCTTTTATGCTTTTCTTTTTTCTTTATATCTGCTCCTATTCTCAATTCTTTACCATAATTCATCATAAATGAAAATACTTTTGTTCCTGAGTATACTTTGTTGTTGACTATAAACCTTGCTAAAGCTAGTTATTCTGGCCAATCCTTTTGTCTATAATTTACAAAAAATTAAAGATACTGTTCTAACTCCTGATTTATGTGTTTTATCTGACTATATATTTGTGAATAAAATGCTGTTAACAATCTTGCCTCAATTCCCAATATTTGATTCAGCTCCTTCATTAACTCTGTTGCAAACTGTAGTCCCCTATCTGACACTATACTTTCTAGCAATCTATACAACTTCCATATATTATCCCTAAATGTTGTGGCAATCACTAGTCATAATGACCAATGGGATAACTAACAATAAATCACTCAGTAAGCCTTAAGGTAGTGGAGATCACAAGAGAACTTGACAAGGAGTCTCTACTGTATTACTATCTTATTTATATAAGTTACATGTGGTTCATGCTATGACTATGCTTCTACTATATATACCTACTCCAATGTCCATACGTTATCTATATGTATACCATGTGTACACTATGTGGTAGCAATACAGTTAACATACTTCTTGATATTATCATTTAGACTACTCTTGTCCTCTCTAGACTGCTCTAGGTTCTATGACATCATATCATGTGATCTCTGTGTTATATGCCTTCTTATCATTATAGACTAATATAATAATGTTCTGTACTAATATATATGGAAATGTCTTTTCACACTTCATTATCTCATAACACTAAATAGTTATACTAACCCTTCTGCTAATGTTTCTTCTATTGTTGCCACAAAATATGTCATCTTGGACAACTATCAGAATTACATCTTTCCCAGCTACTAATGGTAACTTTGTAATAAAGTCTACTATTAGGTATATCTATAGTTCATCCTTCTACATATTGTCCTATATCTCTCATCACTTCTGGCCACCAATAATTCCTTGTAATTAACTCCATCATTTTCCATCTATCTCTATGTTCTGTTGCTGGTATATTATGGTATAACTGGATTATTTCTGCTCTCAGATCCTTATTCTTTAGTACATACACTTTTCTTTCTTTCAATACTAAATCCCCTTCTATCTGCTATCTGTCTCCTTACAACACTTTAACTCCTACTTTCTTCATCTTTTCTACTACTTTAACTACTTCTTTGTTCTTATTTTTAGCTATTTTTATTTTTTTAGTATTTTGACTTCTGGTTCTTTTATTACTACTTTACTTAGACTATGAATTTATTAGTTCTTAATTAAAATCTGATTGTCATTATTATTTTGAGTTCTTATTTTCCAGTCTGGTTTCTTACTTAGTCTATTTGCCTTTCCAATCTTTGTTCCTAGCATATGTTTTAAAGTAAAATCAAATCTTGATAGGTAGAGGGCCTAATAAGCTTGTCTTCTATTTAATTTCTGCATCTTCATAAAATATTCTAGATTCTTGTAGTTTGTTCAGACCTTAAATCTGAATTTAGCATCTTTTAAAAAATGTCTTTAATTCTCCAACCTCATCATTACTGCTAACATCTCCTTATCATAAATTTCATAATTTCTCTCTGTCTTATTTAGGAATTTTGAGAGGAACACCATCAGTCTTTATTTTTTATTCTCAAACTCCATAGATAAAACCCCTTTTGTAGTATAATCTAATGTATCTACTTTCATTCTCATTTTTTTTGTTTAAATCTAGTACTACTAATACCAGTTTTTTTTATAAACCTCTCCTTCAACTCCTGAAACACCTTCTCTTATCTATCTATCTACTTCTACTTCTGATTCTTTTTTACCATGTCATGCAATAGTCTATCTATTGCTGTGAAGTCTTTAATGAACTGTCAATAATAGTTCACTAGTCCCAAAAACTTCTGCATGTCTTTAACTCCTTTCAGAGTATGAGAGGGTTCTGTATTGAACAGTTTCAAAAAAGGAATTGAGTTCTAATATTACAAACTTAAAACCTTAGAGTTGATCAAAAAAAAGAATCTTATATAGGGTTTATATAATATAAGAAAACTCAATAGAGTCCTAAGTACAAACTAGTTTACCTTATATACCACAGACTATAGTCTGTGTATATACTATAGCTACCCTACCCTAAAGTACATATACTTTTCATAAGGCCAACAATGTTATTACTATGCCATATAATATTATTATTTGTTTTAGAACCTTTTATAATCTTCTTTGTATTATATGATTGTGTGGTAATTGTGACAGTGATCTGTGATGTTATGCTAATCCTAACTCTAAATCCCAAAATAAGAAATAAATGGAAAATAAAAGATAAAATAAAAGTAAAAATAAAAATAAACCAAGTTCCACATTTATAATTCTGACAAATAAGACTAAAAGGTATTAAGATGAAGGATGAGAAGGAAAAGACAGGATTAGACTGGCTAACTTCTAAGAAGATTAAAGATATTTAGTAGTTTTGAAACTTACTAATTATTATAATTGGTTATTAGAATGACTGAATAAAGTTTGTGGGATTATATAGGGTTTTATGTCTTTAAGAAAAAAACCTTGTATTGGATTAACATAAGAAAACATAATAATATTCCTAGTACAAAGTATCTACTATATATATTACTAGACCAATAGTCTGTATATAACTATATCTAACTTACTCTAAAGGCTATGTGTTATGTATAAGGTTAATATATAGTAAACATGTGATATAATATTATTGTTTTAAGATCTGTTATAACTTTCTTTATGTTATATGACAGTGACAGTGACATATAGGACTGATTTGTGATAGCTTTGATAGTTATATATGATATTATACTAAACCTTAATCCTAGATCCCAAAATAAATGAAAATGAAAATAAGAAAGAAAAATAAAAATAAACAGAATTCATTGTCTTCAATTCTAACAAAAGAGGGCTAATACTTGACTATTTATTGTAATTTAGCAGAACAATTCTAAGCTAATATTAGAATAATAGTATGTAGATAGTTAGAAATCTAGGTCAAAGTATTTAGAACATTACCTGAAAAAACAGGAAATATTTGGTAGTGATGAAGAATATATGTGCAATAATCTAAGGGGCCTTTTAAAGGGCTGGCTATAAGTGCAGAGTTTGAAGTCAATAGTAACAAAGTCATTATGATCCTAAGCTTAGGTTGTAACTTAGACAAAGACTTAAGTAAGAGAGAAGATAATAATCAATTAGTAAAGTATAGAGATATAATATTGTATCCATAACTATATATACCTAATAATTATGAAAAGATAAAGACATTCTTGAAGAAACAATAAGAAAGAAATGAGGAAAATATAGGTTAAGGATAAAACAGACCCTACCACATGTCCAAGATATATTTTATATAAGATGAATATCTGTAAAACATAAGGTAGAATTGTTTATAACAAAAAGTCTGAAGGTTCCATGGTAGTAGTGTTCAGTAGTACTAGAAAGCTACAAAGTTTATTACAAAGTTTACAAAGGTCAGGATTAAATAAGCTTACTGGGCTACATAAAGAAAAACTGGGTTCTTTTATAACAGTTTACTAAGGATTTCATATCTATAGCTAGACTATTATATGACCTAGTGTCATATACAAGTCCACCTATCCAGAAACTACATCCCTGTAGTGAAGTTACCTCCAAAACATATAAGCCCACCTTCCACAGTGGCCACCTTTCTCACAACACATCTTATGGCAGTACTACAACCATCTAGGTATTCTGTCTTTCATGGCAGAGATACTCCTATTCAACTCAATCTTCCATGATAGAGTTACTCCTATCAGTGTCTCAATACTGAAATCTCTGCTCAGGATAATAGGGGTTTTACCACTGAAATCCTAAGCATCTTCTATACTATTCATTTGTATATAAGACTAGTAGTTACACTGTAATTTGCTAGTCTGATAATCGACAAAGATAATCTCTTATTGAACTTGATTCCTAGTATTTAATAGTAACACACCAATCAGCACTCACTCCCATCTCAGACTTCTTCCCATCATCTGAAGTTGCAACCATATGCCAGACAGACAGTGCAGTACATAAGCTGAAGCCAAGGTTATTCCACAAGTCTGCTCATCTCTGAGTCTATTCTGCAGACTTCCACCCCAGTATAAACCACACCTGACACCTAGTGAAAAAAAAGCAGAAGTAGAACAGAACAAATAAGTAAGAAGGGGTATTTAGAGAACTGAAGAAAAGATTTATAAAAAAACTAGTATTAACAGTACTTAACTTGGATATAATAAGAGGATAAAAGTTAATACATCAAACTATGTAATGAAGGGAGTGTTATCAATAAAGTGCAAAAATAATAGATAGAGGTTGATAATGTTATGACTTAGGCCTAAAAAACTCTCAAAGTTAGTTTGTGTACATCTAACCTACTTTAAAGTTATAACTAAGTTCTTCTAGTAGTTTTAATAATGTTCTACCAAGTCATATGATTGTGTGACTATAACTATAACATATGTCATGCTTTTATTATGCTTTGTAATATTTGTGACCATCATATATGATGTGATGTTACACTTCTTAGCTAAGTCTAAAGAAGAAAATAAGAAAACTAAACTATAGAAGAAAAAAGAAATTATAAAAGACTAGTAAAATGAAATCAACTAAGTCTACTCAGAAGATTTCTAACAGATAGTATACTTGTCCAAGTCTTTAAACAAGATTAAGAGGAATTACAAGATTTATAATAAGAAAATGTTAATAGTAATCAAAGAATTAAAAAACTGGAAATATTCATTAGAAGATGCTGAGCACAAATTCAAAATCTGGACAGATCATAAGAATCTAAAGTATTTCATAAAGGTACAGAAATTAAATCATAAACAGACAAGATAAATATTGTGTTTATTAAGATTCAATTTCACTTTGAAACATATACCAGAAACAAAGATGGGAAAGATGGATGGACTGAATAGAAGGCTAGGTTGAATAATGAAAAATAACAACAAAAATCAAAAATTAATAAAGAAAAATATAATAAAATCTAACTTTTCATTAATACTAAACTCTGTAGACCTTACTTATTATAACTTAAGACACAAGTGTTATGATCAAAAGTAAAACCTTAGATTGGATTAATCACAAGAGAACTCAATAGAATTCTTAGTACAAAGTTGTTTACCTTATGTACTCTACTAGATGATACATGCTACTACTGTGTCTAGCCTATTCTAAAGACTATGTATAAACCATAAGATCAACATATATCACACATATTATATGATATCATTATTCCAGAATGTTCCACTATGTTCTATTGTGGCTATGTGATTGTGTAACCATTATTGTGATAGTATGACTATGAATCATACTAAACCCTAATCCTAAATAAAATAGAAATGAAAATAAAAAGAAAATGAACAGAAAATAGAAAAAGAAAAATAGAATATAGTCTAATTTTCATCTTACTATGGACTTTTTTATCTTACAATATTGCTAAACACTACTACCAAACTTATAGGCTTTCCTAATATTAGCTGTTAGACTTCATGCTTATATACCATCTTTTTAGAAAACCTTCTAAATTGTTATTAGTTGTTCTCCATTATTATTCTGATAGTTAGCTCAGTATTTTTTTTACTAGATTGCAATAGTTTGTAGGATATTTAGAATAGAAGCTACCTTTGGAAAACCTCATCCTATTCTCTTGGGTTTTTCTAAAGATAGGTTATATTTGATTATTAACTACTATAATATAACTTAGGTTTTTCTGAAGATCATAAACTCTATGAGACCTAATGGACTTTGCTCAGTCATCCTAACAAAAAATAAGTTCAGAATTTGATAGAGAATAATAGAAGGACCTAAAGTAGATTTAATAGAAAAATAAAAAGAACAAGAGAAAAAAATAAAGAAGTAGTTAGAATGGTATAAGAAAAAAGAGTTAAGTGTTACAACTTAAGTTCAAGAGTTAGAACAAAAGCAAAACCTTGTATTGATTAATATAAGAGAACTTAATAGAGTTTCTTATATAGATAAGTCTACTTTATATAATATATAATATTATCTTTCTAAATTCTTTTATATCCTTCTTTATATTACATGATGTTGTGACTGTGACCATGACATTTGTGACAGACATCATACCTTGTCATATTATTGTAATAGTTGTAATAGTTATATAGGACATGTCATCACTTCTCTTAACTAAGTCTAAAATAAGGAAAGAAATAGAAAAATAAGAAGAAATAGAAATAGAAATTAAGGTGCTGGAAAGAAATGGGTGGTAGATAGAGAAAGAATTGGTATTGAAGCAAGGGAAAAGTTTATATACCAAAGAATAAGAAGTTGAGAGTGAAGATTATTTAATTGCGTCATAATGTACTAGGAGCTGGATATAGAAGTAAATAGAAAACAACAGAGTTAGTGATAAGGAATTACTGGTGGCCAAGAGTAACAAAAAATGTAGGAAAGTATGTAGATAGATATAATTTGTGTTAGAGAATGAAGAATCAGACAAAAGCACCAGTAGGGAAGTTAATGGTAAATAAAGTACTAGAGAAACCATAGGCATATTTGACAGTGTATTTTATTATGAAGTTACTGGTAGTATATGATAAATTGTCCAAGATAACATATTTTGTAGCAACAATGGAAAAAATATTAGTAGAGAGATTAGCAAGTTTGTTTAGGAATAATATATGAAAGTTATACAGATTGTCAAAGAGTGTGATATTAGATTGAACACCACAGTTTGTGGTGGAGTTAACTAAGAAGTTGAATAGAATGTTGAGTATTGAGATGAAGTTATCAATGGCATTCCATCTACAAATAGACAGACAAACTGAATATATAAACTAAGAGTTGGAATAGTATTTGAAGTTCCTTGTAGATCACAGGCAAAAGAATTGAATAGAATAGTTGGCAACAGCAGAGTTTGTAGTAAACAATAAATTTTACTCAGCAAAAAAAGTAACTCTATTTATGGCAAAATATAGAAGGAAGTTGAGGATGGGATCAAATATTAGGAGAAAAAGAAAAGTAGAAAAGACAACAGAGTTTACAGAGAGGATAAAAAAAGTAGGAAGCTACAAAATGAGAGAAATAAGATAAGGTAATGTTAAGCATAAAAGATTCAGTGTTTAAAGAAAGACTGGTAAAGAAGCTAATGAATTGATATGTTGGTCTATATATCATTGAAGAAGTGGTATCTGCCAATATAGTCAAATTAAGGCTGCTAACTTCAATGAGGATTTACCTGGTTGTGAACATTAGTTGAGTAGTAATATATAGAAAACCAGTGAAGAAGCAAAATATAAAGAAACCAAAACCAGTAGAAGTTGATAGAGTTAAGGAGTAAAAAGTCAAAAAATACTAAATAAACAAAAAATAAGAGAAGTAATAAAGTACTTGGTATAATGAATGAGGTTCATGGTAAAGCATAACATATAGGGAAAAAAAGAGGACTTAGAGAATATAAAATAAGTGGTAGCAAAGTTTGAGAGAAGAATGAGTGTAAAAGTAAGAAGGCAGAAAAAGTTGGATATGATAGAGAAAAGAAATTTCAGGAGAGAGAAGTTACTGGAAAAGTATATAGTGAAAATACTGTATAGATGAGACAATGAGAAGTTTGAAAAGGAGTATTTAAAAAAGTTGGAAAGAAACTGGCAAAAATAGAAGTCAGTTTTCCAGAGGAAAAACCTTAAAGAGAAATAATGTCAGAGTCAAAGATGATGGACTTAGTATTCTTTATTATAATATGATATCACACATGACTATCACATGTTGGCCACATTTTTCATGTGATACAAAGAAGAGTGTAGAAGATTCTAGAACAAGTGATATTATAATAGCATAGATATCACATGTTGGCCTTAAAAATAAGTTAGATATAGCTGAGCATGAATTATTAGTCTAGTATATATAAATTAGGCAACTTGTACTAAGAAATCCATTGAGTTTTCTTGTGTTAATCTAATACAAGATTTTTCTTTTACTCTAACTCTTTGAGCTTAAGTTATAATACAAGTCAAATTAACTTAAGACTGTACTCAGTAGTAACTTAGAAAAGTGGCTCTTATGATGATTACAAGAGAAACTTGACAAAGAGACCTTGTTTTATTACTATACTATTTATACAAGTCTCTTATAGTCTATTCTAAACTATATGTATTCATTGTTAGATACAGTTCACATCTTATTATCCAAGATCTGATGATAAGCTTCTAAAAGTCCAAATAAGTAATTTTTATATTACTTGAGAATGCAGGAGTCATGACAATCTTTAGCTTTAGCTTATATCTGTTAAGATACTAGTTAAGAGAAATAAGGTTAGAACAGAATGGATCTCACTTCAAGTAGATATCTGCAATCAGTCACATAGAAAGAGAGTTAAATCAAGTATGGAAACTTATACAGAAAACAGATATGAAAATCTATGAGATTGGATAAGTATTCAGATTGTAAATCAAGCTTGAAAGCTTATCCATAAATGGGCAATGTAATCTCAGATAACAACCTTGGCCTCAACTTATGTACTGTGTCTACTATCTGTCATATAGTCATAATTTCAGATAGTCAGAGAGAAGTAAGAAGAGAGTTCTTAGTTAAATCTTAGTTAAGAAAGTAAGGAGATGAGTATTGGGAAATTCTTAGTCAGTCTTAGTTGATTTCTAGACTAGAGACTATAGAGTATTTACTTGGTCTTATATACTAAGTCTACAGCTGAAACTGTAGCTAAGAAGTAGTAGGATAGAAAATGACTAAGAAGATATTATAAAGACAGTTTCTAAGATATAGGATAACAAGAAGTCTAGATGATGAGTTGCTAGAAGATGAAATCTAAGAAGCTAATCTATATATAGATAATTACAGATACAGAAGTATACTTAGGTAGAGTTAGAGTTCTAATTAGAAGTTAGAAAGTGGATGTCTTAGATATCTCAGAAGTTAGTCTATAATAATATGCTACATCTCTACAGATTGTATAGATTGCATATTTTGGAAGACATACTCAGGATGTGACTGGTAGATAAGTCTACTAGAAGGTAAGAGATATGTTATGACTTAGGTCCTTGAGTAAAGATAAAAGATGACTTTTGTATTGAGTAACACAAAAGAACTTAATTGTCATATACAAGTCCACCCATCCGGAAAACTACATCCCCGCGGTGTTGCCACCTCTGAACCCTATAAGCCTGCCTTCCATGGTGGCCACCTTTCTCGCAACACGTCTTATGGCGGTGCTGCAACCCTCCGGGTATTCCGTCTTCCACGGCGGAGATACTCCTATTCAACTCAGTCTTCCATGACGGAGTTGCTCCTGTCAGTGTCTCAACACTGAAACCTCCGCTCGGGG